>JAABPQ010183599.1:0-10545 GCA_033439865.1 Alcedo quadribrachys
CAGGTCTCCAAGACCACAGATGAAGTCTGGAGGGAGGAAGTTCTTGATGAGGCTTGGGTTAGAGACCAATTGAGCAGGGCTGGTACATCTCCCTGTCACTCCAGCTGCCAGGCTCCTCACACCCAAAGATGTCTATGCATACTCAGCTTAATCTTGTAGATACTAGACCTTCAGCTCTTCAGCATCACTTTGGAATATCTGCAGAAAGGATCATCATGAAGTATACTGAATAATTTTCAGTAGCAATAATTTACAGAAATGGTTGTTTCTCAGTATCTGGCACCCCATCTGTCACAGGCATCTGTGCATTGCACTTACTGGCTTTTCAGTTAACAGTATAACCAAAACAGGGAGTGTATGGAGAGGGGAGGGGAGATGAGACACCTCTTTTACAGTAGAAATGACAAGCAAAAAAACACAGAATGCACTAGTCTCTTAAGAACTATTGAATTCTGACATTAAGTGAATAGGAATGATTAAAATTGTGCTTTTTCCTTACATTATTATTCTGTCTGATTGCCAGAACTGTGTTTGCCTAATGTTGATGAATTTTTCAATAACCCGGTAAAAAGGATCTATTTGCACATGGAAGGTTTAATTGCATGCAAAAAGGTAGTTTAGTGTGTAATTACCTATTTTGTGCATGTAACTGTACCACTGAATCCAACTGAAATTTTATTCTATTGATAAAGCATAATAAACATCTGAATTTCTAGTAATCATGGCCTTTTAAATATATCTACAGCTAGATGGACTGCTTTTATGCAACTGCTTTTAAATATAACCTGCCTTTCTCTATTATATGACTTCAGCCCCCTAAGACTGCATTACAAAAGGTAATGGTTTCTCTGCTCCACTGAACTGCATGTTCAGCTGCTTTGTAGAACTAGAGAGGAAGGGATAAATTTTAATTATAAATTGCTAAGTCTTTGTACCTTTTTCTAATGCTGTTTATGTGGTGCAATTAGTGCTGGTGATTAAAGGTTTTTCTGATTATTTTTTAGCATACAAAATTTACCAAGTTTTCTTCTTTTTTTGTTTGTTTGGTTATGGTTTTGTATGTGTAGCTATGTAACATTAACCTTAAACGCATTCTTAAGTTCCTGGATGTATTGCTATCATTAATCAAGACAATTGCACAATTATTCACTGTACTGGGGAGAATACCATATCATAATAAAGTTACAATAAAAAAAAAAAAAAGTTTTCTTACTCCTGATCTGCTTGTGTGAGGAGATACAGAATATCCTGTTCTGTTACTTTCTTAGCCATTTTTCTCCATGGGACTCTGATTTCATCTCTTGAGTCACAGAATAACACAGATGCCTGCCATAGGTATACAAGTAGTGAAATTAAATAAAGGAATTTTCTCCATTTTATGCTATAAACCCAGACTACAAGAAAGGTAAAATAACTATATCATCGTTGAAAAGACAATTTCTGAGAAGAATTTCTGTCTGGTAGAAAAAGACCTGGGGGTTTTAATTGACAAGAGGCTAAACATGAACCATCAGTGTGCTCATATGGTCAAGAAAGCCAAGGGCATCCTGGCTTGAATTAGAAACAGTGTGAGCAGCAGAAGCAGGGACATGATTATCCTGCTGATTAACCTTGAGTATGGTGTCCAGTTTTGGGCACCTCAATACAAGAGAGATATTGAGGTGCTGGAGCGAGTGCAGAGCAGGCAACGGAGCACTGGTGAAGGGCATGGAAAAGAAATTTTATGAAGAGTGATTGAAGGAGGTGGGACTGCTTAGTTTGAGGAAGAGGAGGCTGAGAGGAGATCTCATCACTCTCTACAACTACCTGAAACGACATTGTAGAGAGGCTGGTACTAGTCTCTTCTCATAGGCAAATAGTGATAGAACAAGAGGGAATGGATTCAAGCTGCAAGAGGGTAGGCTTAGACTGGGCATTAGGGAAATTTTTTTCACAAAAGGAGTAGTCAGACAGTGGAAAAGGCTGCCCAGGGATGTGAAGAAATCACCATCTAGTGATTAATAGTGGTTAATAGTTCTGTTTTTTGATCCCAAGGGTCTTTTCCAACCTGAATGATTCTATCATTCTATATTATTTGTTAGTGCTCTTTCATGAAAATAATATTTTAAAATGTTCCTTTTTCCTAAAATGTATTTTAATTATTTATAATCTTCTTACAGTTTAGTTTTGACTTTCTACATTGTTTCCCTCCCCCCAACCAAACAGATAGTTTTAAATGGCTTAATTGTATTAGGCAAATGATAACTGCAAAAGCTAGTGATGAACTTATAACGAGATAGATGACTAATTAATAGATCTTAGACTGGAGACTGCTACATACAGTATCGCTTTCTACTAGTTGGGTAGTTACTGATGCTTTTATTGATTTTGCCAGAAACTACTTTCTGCTCTTCTCTACTAAGGTGGTGATAACTCATAAATGTTTTACATTTGTGTCATCCTACCTAGGTCTCAGGTTTTGAGTAATTTTTCTAACCTCTGTCTTCAACAGTGGGGATAATAAATGAGAGAAACCAGAAGACACTGCTCTACGTTCTGAGGAAAAGGGAGAGTTATTTGCATGCAGTGAATAAAATTAAAAATAAACAAAAGAAAAAACCACTTCAAACTCGATCTTAACTCACTGAAAGGTATGTCTCCCATTTGGTGAACAATTTCCTCTTAATTTTGTATTTGAATTAGTAATAAACTTCTGGCTGACAACATAGTATTTTAGATTTAGCCCTGATGTGCAAAACTATTGTAATGTAGAATGGGAAGAGTTCTGGTTGCATTTTTTTTAATGAAAAAAAAAAAAAAAGAGGAAAGTTGTTTGATACTTAAAAAATTATGTGTAAATCAGAATCATTAAAATGGTATTGTAACTGGTTTTATTGACCTTGCATCTGAAACAATTCCTGCTTCTTTTTCAATAATGGTGAAAATAAGCATGATCTTCAGCTTCAAATATTGTTAGAACTAAAGAAATAAAATTAGATTCCCATTATAATCTTAATCAAATTTAATGTAGTGAGTAACAGTGATCACACTACACACAGCAACAAAAACTGAATTATGAGAGAAGTTTCTGTCCTCCTTATGCATCTTATGCATACATACTTTTTATTTATTATCATCCTGATGTAAGAAGAAATGTCTGACTCTGGCAGTGAAAAAAAACATTTCTTTGGAAGAGTAGTATTACTGTACACATTTCCACAGTGAATGCTTTCCTGCTTCTTGATAAACATGAAGCTGAACAATGCAAAGTTAAGAATTAATTGCATTCTGAGAAAGAACTGAAACTTGTACAACCTATCATCACATTTTTGCTAAAGTGCCTTTAATTGCTGATGTTCACAAACAGCAGACATTTCTTGATAAAGTAGGACCTTTATGAGATTGAAAATAAACAATTCCACTTGAAGAATTAAAATGTTTTGTAGGTTCATGTAAATCTATATAGGTCTAATTTATTTTTTTTTTCCTGACACTGAGTATTGCAGCAGTGGGATTATTTCCATGGTGAATTATTACCCAGTGTGAACAAGGATAAAATAAATGGATCCTAAATTAATGTGATGTGAAGAAAATTCAAAAAGCAAGGGTGACTATAACATAGCAATATTTAGTTTTCCCAAGCATCAGTAAGGTACATACATGATATGTTTATGGATTCGCTTTAGGATCCATAATTACAATAGTCAATTTTTCTTTAACTTGGGCCTGAGATAAACAGGGATGTAGGACTCTGCTTTGTGAGAAATCACTCAAATTGCTTCAGTGGGTCAAAGTCCATTCTTAGATTGAGTAATCTCTTTGCATTTGCTGTAATGCAGTGAAAATATATTATTTCAGATGTGCAAAATACCTTTGGGTTGCATAGATACGTAGTCACTCTATTCCATAAAGATTTTCAGAGAGTGCATTTAATTTTAGTCTTTTCAGGTTCTTCTCTAACACTGATTGGTGTCAGCATTTCCCAAGAAAATAGCAGTCTATGTAATTTTCTGAAATAAAGTGAAGAATGAGAGATAGGTGAGGAAGTACAATATAATCAACAAAATACAGATTTGCCTGAGCACATATCAGGGATGGAAGTTATAGCTTTTAAATGTGTCTGCATGAAGAAACAACAAAGCAGCTGAAATTATGAGAATTTACTGACTTGGGATGACACGGATAAATTTGTTTTGCTTTGCCTTAAAAAAACCCAACAAACAACCAAGCACAACACAACAAACACACCCCACCCCACCTCAGAAAAAAAAAAAAAGCAAACAACAAAAACAACCCAAAACCCACACAACAAACCAGACCATTTAGAAGGCAAGACCTGATAATGTGGAATTTAAGATAAAATGGTTATTTTGGAAAAGACAGGAGAAGGGGCAAGCTACCTAGTAACTACCTGGAATATGCTAGGAGAAAACCACTGTCAGAATGTGAAGAAAATCCAAAAAGGAATGCAGTTTACTTAGGTTTCTGGGTGTAATGGGACAGGTTGATACCAGAAGGTGGGGATGCACTCCAATATTCAGAAAATCTTAATTGTGACAAATGCGGAAGTGAGGAACTAAATTAAACCTCCAAACTAAACATCAACTAAAGTTGACACTGAAATGCTTGGAAGAAATTCCAGTGGAAAGAAAAGCCTTTAGAAGCTAACATATTTTTTTAAAGGCTCTGAGAGGCAAGCTGAAAAAGTTTGTCATTCTCAGCTGTCAGATACGATTTTTCTTTAAAGCCCACAAACCACAGATGACAGAAGTGGGATATGTTTAGGTGTCAAACCACTTTACTAGTAGTTTGAAAGGAAATATAAATGGTCATATTGAAGTGCACACCATTTTATTTCTTTCTTGCACAAGTGGCAGTATAGTTTGTACCTAGTAAAATCTTAAGGTTATACAGCTAAACCTGCTGCAATGTGCCTGTCAGGCCACTACAAAAGCAGACGATAAAGGCTCAACAGAAAATAACCAAATTCAGCAATAAATAATGAAGTTTATCTGTGAAAGACCTGCTGGATTTTCTAAACAGATCTGTAACTCATATAAAAGAAGTAAAAGAAGGGTGCCATAAAATCAATATTTTGTGCTGGGAAAGAATACCAAATATGAGTAAAAAATATTGTCTATGCCTTCCTCAAGCACATGCATAGAGCATCAGAAACATGAAAAACTAAGTTCAGTGTCTAATGACAGGTTCACTGTGCAGGAAGGTGGCAATTCCTCTCTGCTAAGGGACACACCAGCATTGACAGAAGGTCTGAAGTTTGAGGTTTTTACAAAATTCTAGCTATTTCTACACTCAGGATTTCACTTCACTGTGTAGATTTTTATTTTCTTTTGTGTAATCTTCAATTTATACGTTTTCAACAATTCTTCAAAACATTTAGCATTTCACCTGTAACTTATATGAAATATGTGCAGTACTTGACATGGCAGTAGAAGAAGCAAGCCCAAAGAACTATAAGAAGTCTGTAGTCAACTCAGAAGAAGTACGAGAGTGAAAAATAAAATTATGGTCCTCCCAACCCCCATCCCTGGACTATAAAATCATTATTCCCCCAGTAATGAAGTGATAAGGAGAGTTTCATAGAGAACAGGAATGGCCTTCTCTATAACCACTAAAATTCCAGATGCCTAGGTTATGTTTCAGTTCTGATTTGCTGTATGGATAACCCTGCTTTTGTCACTGACTGTTGTGATAGGGCATGTGGACTGTATGTTTTCCTCAGATTATGTTGTTTTTTTTTAAATTACCAAGATATTTATCAGAGAACAACCCAGTGAAATTCCAAAGACCAAAAGGAGATTTCTTGCTTGATTTGTAATTAATCATTCTGGTGGACGTGAAACTGACGTGGATTTAAAGCGAGACTAATAAATCCATAAAATAGAAACCTGTCTCTTATAAAAGGCAACTCTGCTTAGAAAATCCCTACATCAGCAGGTTGGGAGAGTATTTTTAGGAAGGGCATCATTGTATCCTTGCTGTGTTCCTGTGCTCTGCTCTATTTAGCTAGGGTTGGAGGCAGTACTTTTATTCCTGTGCTCCAACATTGTGATCAGGGACAAGACTCTTTGAGGAACAGATCTGAGAATAAACATAGGAAGAAAATGCAGGGAAAAGCTGAGATGCTCTCCACAAACCTAGAACAGAGCAAGAAAAAAATGGGCTTAGCAGAATTTGTACGAGGAAAAACTCCAACTCATTAAGAGTGGGAAAAAAAAATTAACAAGGCTGCATAAAAGATTTAAAGTTAATTTTAACAAACTTGTCAAAACTATCAAAGTGTCTGACAAACCTGGGAAGAAGAGATGTCACATTGCTTGCACCTTAAAAGGAGGAACATTATCCATAACACAGAAACAAGAAACTTGTTAGTACCACAGTAAGATGTGAAAAAAAACCCCAAACAACAGTGATAGTAATACAAGAAAAACCTTTAGACCAGGCTTTCACACTGACATCCTCTTTTAAGCATACAGAAGTTAGGAGAGGTCAATGTGGGAATAGCTACTATAGAGAGATCACAGAGATGAAAATGTAAAATTGAACAGCCTTAGATTCTTAAGGTAGTCCCACTAGCAGCTTAAAATACCAGCTCTTCTGTAAGATTTGCTTTCTTTAGGTAGAGCAGAAAACGTAAAACAAAATGTCAAGACTACTGACTCACATTTAAAGCTAACTTTTGGACATAGTAGCATGGGTCAGATCCAGGGCTATGAGTAAAAGTGACAGAATGGAATTTCACAGATTTTACATGTAGGACAGAAATAAATATTTCAGTTATAACTTAAGAAGAACACTGCTATGAAGATGAAAAGTCTTGACAGCTAAAGATAAAGAATAAAAATAGAACATAGATAAGTGTGAAGAAATTACATGGCTGAGATCAACACATCAAAAAAATACACACATAAATTCCTTATTCTTTTGAACATAGATGAAAGTATTTTTTTTTCTTTTTTTTTCTTTTTTCTTCTTTTTCTTCTTTCCACTATTGGTAGTTCATTGAGCTGGATGAAATGAACCAGTGTCAGGGGGCCAAAGGAGAATTTTTTATTCCTTAAAAACAATTTCTAGCTGTAGGTTTCTGCTACCATATAAAATGTAGTTGGAATATATTGCAAATGCATAAGAACCAGACTTAAATAAATTTAATCTGGCACCACAGAAAAATAACTGCTTAGACTCAAGTACAAATGTCAACAAATTCCCTCAGAAAACACCTAGGTAGCCAAACTATGACAAATTTCACAGTATGCCAAGGGAGATGAAACCTCATACATAGATATGGTGATTTGTTTAAGAAGAACTCTTTTTTAAATAGATTCACACAGTTCAACAGCTCCATAGACACCTGAAAACAGAGATCAGCTGCATAAAATAAGGTATATTTGATGATTTTTTTTCTCAATATCTCCCATTTAAATAATGTGTTCATTATCTAGGATGATATCATTAATGACATGTGCTAAATTTGTCAGGCTAGATCTCAGTCATAGAATCATAGAATCATGTTAGGGGTTGGAAGGGACCTAGAAAGATCATCTAGTCCAACCTCCCTTCCAGAGAAGAATCACCTAGACCAGGTCACACAGGAACTAATCAGACTAAGTCAATGGTAGTTCGTTCTTGTGGTGTGTGTGTTTCTGTATTGATGTGACAGTTTAAGTTTGTAAAATTCAATTTACTGAAAGCTGCAAACAATGTGGTCACAATCAGGAGAGCTTTATCTGTTTACTTTTAGACCACTTAATTTTTTTGTACATTTGTAGAATTTTTATTAGAAAATAATTAAAAACAAAACAAAAACAACAAAGTAATTCTGAGCAGCCTGGCTTAGTTGAAGGTGTCCCTGCTCAATGCAGGGGGGCTGCACTAGATGCCCTTTGGAGGTTCCTTCCAGCCCTAAACATTCTCTAAGCTATAGGACTTCCTGAAAACTGTCTTGAATCAACATCTCTTTGAAGAAGCATTTATATATATCACCTCAGGTATGCCTGTAAGTCCCACTCATGAAAAGCAATACTTTTTTAAAGCTGTAATCAAGCTAGCATAGTCTTCAGCAGAAGGGAGATTTTACTGTGAATTCTTAGATTCCATGCAAGAGAGAAGCTCTGGATTAATCTTTTTTTATCTATTGCCACTAAAATATTTAAATATTTATACAAAATAAAGTCGTTGCAGAAGACAAAATTGTAGATTTCTTAGCTTTGACTGGAAGCACAGAATCACCTGCCAACAGTAAGCAGATGGAAGACAGATTTCAACATGAGTGTACAAAAAAGATGCAACTGCTGCGCAGAAGACAGAATGACTGATCTGTTCTCTTGCCTGAATTTGTGCAAGGTTTTGTTTATAAAGTATCTTCAGAATAGAACCAGCAGCCTGAGCCCCGGAGAAGCAACAAATTCACGGCACTGTGAACCTCATCAGGGCTTAAGTGCCAAATTGCCTCGTTTCCTATGGATTCGTAGAGCAGTGTTTAGGCAATATCAGCTTGTAAGAAACTGTACTAATGGAAACATAGGCACCTCACTGGTTTGCATGCTTTTTAAGGTGGATTTTTTTATTTTTTAAAATTTTTTTTTGGAGGGAGGTGGAATAGAGGTAAAGCTAGCTCAAATAGACAGATATGTCTCAAATAGATAGATATTTACTCGACAGAGTCCAACATAGGGCTACAAGGATGAATAAGGGACTGAAAAACATGCTTTATGAGGAAAGACTGAGACACCTGGGGCTCTTTAGTCTGGAGAGGAGAAGACTGAGAGGGGATTTGATAAATGTTTATAAATATATGAGGGCTAAGTGTCAAGAGGAAGGGGACAGCCTCTTCTCACTTGTGTCCTGTGATAGGACAAGGGGGAATGGTTACAAGCTAGAACACAAGAGGTTCTGCCTTAACAGGAGGAAGAACTCCTTTACAGTGAGGGTCACAGAGCTTGGAATGGGCTGCCCAGGGGGGTTGTGGAGTCTCCTGCTCTGGAGACATTCCAACCCCACCTGGATCTGTTCCTGGGTGACTTGTTCTAGGTGATCCTGCTCAGGCAGGGGGGTTGGACTAGATGATCTTCTAGGTCCTTCCAGTCACTGCCAGATGAGGACTTATATAGTACAGCACAGATCTCTTCTGTCTCCTCTTCCCCGCGCTTGCCTTTTGTTGTTGTTGTTGTTGTTGTTTTGAGGCAAGGATGTGGAGAGGAAGCACAAGCCTGGACATGGCACATCTCTGCTTTCCACTGTGGAAATTCTCCAGAGAGCACCCAAACAGACTACAGCACTTTGCAGCAGCTGAGCAAGATCACTTCAAATTACCTGTTTCTGGGCACAAATCTACATTAATCATACACTTTTGTCTAGACTAAGACCAAGACATATTTTCCCATTTTTCAGTCAGCCAAAATAAACATATGAAAAGGTCTCAAAATTCTGCCCAGACCAGTGGTAATTTCCTGTTCAAGCAGTTCAGACTCAGAAATGTTCCTTTCTCTGGTAATAGAGAATATTTACATCTTGTGAAGCCAAGTCTGTGTATATATATATATATATATTCCTTTACTTTACACATTATTTTATTTCAGTTAGGTCTGAACCAGTCATTTTAAAGCTAAACATTATTTTTGTTTTAATGTTAAAGTTCACAGTCTGTGATAAGCTTGGTAAATCAAATTTACTTTCCACAGCAATTCTTTGAAGTGTAAAAATAATTATTGTGCTATTTTCTCCATCAAAAATGGATTTTTGATTTTGTGATGTAATTTCTTTAAAGAGCAAAAAACCAAAGTTTTCTAAGAAAAACAAACCAAACCAAACAACTATTCTTTTTTATTAATGCACATAATATTTTAATATTTTTAAAAGATATAAGAAACAGTCTCTGAAACTGATATGGTGCTTGTATTTCCTAAGATGAAAAAAACCCCTTAACATCGAAAACCTCCTATAGGACTTCTATAACTGGTTAGAATTTGTATGCTTTTCCTGAGTCATCAAAATATGGAAAGAAAAGAAAAAGTTTCCCACTAAACTGTGTTTGAGCAGACTACATGTAATAAGAATGAATTATAAATCTGTACTTTGGGTAATTTAAAAGAAAAAAAGTTTTTAGCCTAAGAGATAATATTTAATTAAATGCACTACATAAAATTAGGGAATATGTTTCTTAGTGTGTTCCTGTTACATTCAGTGGCTTCTTATTTTGATTATTGTACTGGAAGGTAAGAAAACTGAGGTGATATCCTAATGATGCTGAAGTCAATCAAAACTTTAACAACTACTTCAGCAGAGTCAGAAACTCAACCTTAGATGTGTATCATATATCTGCCAATTGACCTGATGACATATAGGAAATCCCATTTCCTTTGGAGCTTTTCTTAACCTGGATGGTGCCAATGTGTACTGTGTGGAATGTAATTTCTAAAGCAGGCTTTCTGATTGAATTGAAATACCTAGGGCCTTTCTCATCTCTGACTGAAAGATCAAATCCTACTTTGGAAAGAAATAAAACATAAATTAAAAATATTAAAAACATCTTACAAGTATTGCAGA
>JAABPQ010183640.1:0-10544 GCA_033439865.1 Alcedo quadribrachys
CCTGGGACGGGGGGGGAATGGCCCAGGGAATGGCACCTCCCGGGCAGAATGGCCCAGGGAATGGCACATCCCAGTAGGGAATGGCCCAGGGAATGGCACATCCCAGTAGGGAATGGCCCAGGGAATGGCACCTCCTGGGCAGAATAGCCCAGGGAATGGCACCTCCCGGGCAGAATGGCCCAGGGAATGGCACATCCCAGTAGGGAATGGCACATCCCAGTAGGGAATGGCCCAGGGAATGGCACCTCTTGGAGGCAGTGGCTGTGAGGGAATGGCACATCCCAGGTACAATGGCACATCCCAGTAGGGAATGGCACATCCCAGGTACAATGGCACATCCCAGTAGGGAATAGCACATCCCAGTAGGGAATGGCACAGGGAATGGCACCTCTTGGAGGCAATGGCTGTGAGGGAATGGCACATCCCAGGTACAATGGCACATCCCAGTAGGGAATGGCACCTCCTGGGCAGAATGGCACAGGGAATCCCAGGTGTCAATGGCATCTGGTATGGCACATCCCAGCAGGGAATGGCACCTCCTGGGAGCAATGGCCCAGGGAATGGCACACCCTGGGCAGAATGGCACAGGGAATCCCAGGGGGCAATGGTCTGTGGCATGGCACATCCCAGCAGGGAATGGCACACCCTGGGGGCAATGGTACATAAAATGGCACCTCCTGGGGTGAATTGCCCAGGGAATGGCACCTCCTGGGCACAATGGCCCAGGGAATGGCACCTCCTGGGGGCAATGGCCCAGAGAATGGCACCTCCTGGGGGGAATGGCACCTCCTGGAGGCAGTGGCCCAGGGAATGTGCTGTCCCAAGTCTCCCCTGGTGCCAGCAGCTGCCCGCGGGGCTGTTGGTGACAGAGCACCCCGTGCTGCCGTGGGCAGCTCCTGCCATCCCACCTCACGTGCTGTTAATAAGTGATTTCACTCCTGGAGGGTCTGCTGTTTGAAGCTCCGACCCTTTGATGCAAAACTCTTTTGAAAAGAGTAATGAGGCAGCTGCAAATGTCACCTCAAAACGCAGTGTTCTCGTGGCTCTGAGCACTGGAGGGTGACTCCATGAACATCAGGCATTGCAGAAATAAACTGCTTGCCTTTGAAGTTGCTTTTTTTTGTTGTTGTTTCTATTTTTTATTATATATATTTATTTTTTTTTTTATTTTTTCCCTGGAAAACTGCTTTAACAGAAATCTGCTGTGGAGTGTTCCTGCAGGCCCCTGTGCTGAGCTGACTCTGGGGTCAGCCCCTCCTGCCTCTGGCAGTGTTACCTTTGCCATTTTGCTGATAGCTGACTGTGTCTTGAGAGGAGCTGTGAGTACTGCCAGTGAGGCTTGACTTTGGTGCCAGTTCACTGCTCCTCTCAGTCTGGACAGGCTGGATATTGTCAAAAGGTGCAGACGTGAGACATCCTGCAGCAAGCCAAGGGAAAAATGGAAGGGAGCAGCAACACAATAGGAGCTCTAAACACAAATCTCCTGCTCTGTGACTGCCTATGGGTGGAGATCCTGAAGCTCTCCAAAGCAGAGGCAGGGAGGAGCAGCCTCCTCCAGACCTTGCACTGGCTGGGATTGAGCAGCCCCTTGCTCAGGAATAGGTCTGCCTGCTTAAAGGACAGCCCTGCTGGAATGCTTCAGTGCTGGGAGAGGCACCAGAGAGCTCTGCTAGGAGGTTTGTCCTCTGAGACTGCCCCCTCCAGCTGTCTCAGGCATCCTTTGGGCTGAGGGCACTGGGACCAGCACTGGTGAGGGGCTGAGGGCACTGGGACCAGCACTGGTGAGGGGCTGAGGGCACTGGGGGTGGTCAGCTGCAGAGACCCTCCTCACTGAGCATCCAGTGCTCCACTTCTGGAGCACAGAATCTTCCCTGTGTGTCTGGTGGTGTCAGGAAAATTCTCCCCTTGTCTGTAATTCATAGTCGTGTTGCCTCTGGCACCAGAGGCAGTCTATAAAGTGACAAAGGCAGTGCTCTGAGTGTGACAAAATCACACATAACCCCATGCAGGAAACCTCAGTGTGCTTTGGAGAGCTGTTATTTATTGCAGGAATTAATAATCCAAATTAAATTTGATAAAAGTGACTTTTCTGTAACGTATTTCTCTCTGTTTTTAAAGGCAGCATAAAGGTGGCAGTGGCAGTTAGCTGCATCTTAAACACTGACAGGGCCTGAAAATTATTTGGCTCCGGGGAGCCTGTGAACAATTTAAACCCAAACTGCACATATTTGTGCTTTATATGGCTGTGTAATTAGGAGGAGAGGAAGGGGAAGCTTCTTAAGCATGGTTATGGATGATCCAGGCTGGTGTCTGACTCCACCTGAACTGGCCTGACTGGGCACAAGTCACCAGAGACTGCTGAGGGTTTGGGGTCAGGTGTTGAATAGCCTCAGTGGGACCCCCTTTGGGTGCTGCCAGGGCTCTGAGGTGGTGCCCGAGGCTCTGTGGAGAGGGTGGGTAGGGGATGGGGGGGGGGGGGGGGGGGGGGGGGTTTCTGCTCGGGGGAGGCCGCGAGACCTGCGCCCACTGCAGTGTGGCTGGGGAACGGCTGCGCGCGCTCCGCGCGCGAGCTGCACTCACCCACTCCTGCAGCCGAACGCGCCTGTCACGCGGCCCTAGAGAAGCGGCAGCGGCGCGCGCCATGGCTCTCCCGTCACGTGCCACGGCCCGTCCAATGGGCGGTGACCGGCTCGGCCCCGCCCCGCCGCGCGGGTGCGGCTGCGGCGGCTGCGGCCCGCGGCTGGGCACGAGCGGAATCGCGGCGGAGACAAAGCGGGGCCCGGGGGTGGGAGGAGGCCGCGGCTCGGTGGCGGCCTTTGTGCGGGGAGGGTTCGGCCACTCGGGGGGGGCGGTTTAGGGCGGCCGGGGGGGGGAAGCGGGGAAGCCTCGAGGTGCGCGCGTTCGCCGGCACACGCGGAGCGCGGCCCGGGCCCGGCCGCCACCATGACCAATTACAGCGGTTTGAACCGGGCCCAGCTAACCTTCGAGTACCTGCACACGAACTCGTGAGTACAGCCCCGCGCTAGGCCCTCTAGGGCGGCCTTCCATGTGCCCCTGGGGGCGGTGGAGGCACCCGGCCGAGGCCGCGCCACCTTTGCGGGGTGGAGCCGCCCTCCCGGGGCGCCTCGTGCGTGGCGCCCGGCTCCGGCGAGCGTAGAGGCCCTGGTAACGCTGCTGCTGTGCCGCGGTGGGCCCGCGGAGGGCGGTGGTGGGGTGAGAAACCGGGCCAGGCTCCGCGGCCTGGAGAGAGGAGGTGGGTGCAGCCTCGGCCGCGTTGTGGGAAAGCGGTGGCCGTGATGAACGCCGTCCCCTGGCACTTCTGTCCGGTTGTGCTCAGGTACTTTGTGTGGCTGTTGGAGGTGGGAACATGACCACCTTTTGGCTTTTGGAAGCTGCTGCGGCTCTGGCAGATGACCGACTGTCCCGTGCTCCACTGGGAGAGAGTCAGTTTCCCCGAGCAGCGGTGAGGGGGCAGAGCTGGCCCTGAGCCAGCCGAGAGGATCCCTCCTGCTACGTGATGTCATGCGCAGTACAGGATCTGGCGGGAGGAGAGGGGATTGCACTGGCTAGGCATCGGGTTCTGGGTGGTGAGCAGATGTTTGTGCATCACTTGCTTTGTACGTTATTGTTATTTTCATTACTTTGTTTTTATTCTTCTTGTCATATTAAACCATCCTTATCTCAACCCATGACTTTCTACCTTTTTCTTCCGATTTCTCTCCCCATCCTGCTGTGAGGGGAGGAGCGAATGAGCAGCTGCATAGTGCTGCCAGCTGAGCCTAAACTATGACACTGCTGAATCTTGCCAAATAAAATCTCCTGAGAAGAAACAGTTCTTGTTTAAAATGGATTAATTCTGAGCTCATGTCCAGATAATGGGAAACCCTACCGGGAGGCTGTGTCTGTCAGGATGAAGTGCAGATATGAGACCTGCCTGTTGCATGAGCCTTGTAGTGCCACGCACAGAAGAGTTGAAAGAAAGAGCTGGTTCTTGCCAAGATGGCTTGGAATAACACTGTGAGTCACAGTGGGCATTTCTTTGCTTTGATCAGCTGCTTACCAGTGTAAGGTTGTCTTCTAATGTTTTGTGGAAGAGCTGATTCTTACTGTTCCCATCCCTAGAAGAAGAGATGAAGTGCAGGATCTTCTTTTTGGTTTCCCTTTTCCACGTGTGAAGTCAGGCTTAGAGCAAAGGACTGCAGTGTTCTGTAGCAGCTGAAAGACTTGCGGTGCACGGAAATCTGGGTGACTTGACTTCCAAGTATATCTGACCTGTTCTGTTTGTAACACAGGATACTTCTGTAGGAGCCACTACGCTGAACTTCACACACCAAGAGCATTATACGATCTGTTTCTTTTCAGGATCAGGAAAGTAATGGGTTTTGCCCAGGAGGATAAACCCAGTAAGAGCGTGGTATCACCCTTGGGTCCCTGTCCCAGGGCTTTGTGCTCTGTCTTGGCTGGCACTGGGTGCACATGAAGTGAACAGTCTGGTGTCTGAAGACGGTCGACAATACCAAGTAATGGTCCTGGTGCTGTCATTGATTTGTGAAGTTTTCATGTCCACATGCAGAAAGTCATCATCTTTATAGATGAGAAGACTGCGTCGCAGAGCTCTGTCAGCAGCTTGCGTTTGCCTGCAGAACACCAAAACCCTCTGCCTTCCTAAGAAGATCAAGTCTTGCTGCAGATCAAGTCTATGCTGCAGAAAAGGCTGCTGTGAAGCGTTGAAGCTCCTTCGTTCTTGCCACCATACTTGTGTTGAAGCTGTGCTGCTGGTCCCCCTCTGGCATGCTGCGTGTCTGCAGCACACGTGTTCAGAACTGTTAGGAGCTAGAAGTGAGCACTCGTGAATAAGCCAAAGCCAGGGCTTTCCATCTGTTAGGAGTGAGGAGCCTTCTGAGAGCATGGGGATCAGTGCACTGGCCAAATGCTTCCCCAGGAATGGGGACAGAGACAGTGGAAGTTATTTTTAAAGAAATTAGACCCCCAATCAACGCATGAGAAATAAACATCTCGGGACAAAAATGAGCAGAAATCCAACCCAGCAAGAGCAGTATCAGGCTTTTGGCAGTGGAGAATCTTCTCTTTTGGACTGTTGCCTCTTGCTGAGGAAAGCTGTTCTATCTCAGGCTAATTTCATTTCAGTGTGAAATACATTCTCATAGTTTAGGAGGTAGAAGTTGTGTTTTATTTTTTTTTAAATTGCAGTAAAAAATAGGCCATCAAGCTGTTGAGGTGCTGAAGAAAACCAGGATGTTTTAATGTCTTCCTTTTAGTTTAAGATGTGCTTTAAGAATGGTTTCAGTATGTCTAACTCAGAGGACTGAAGTGCTTTACAGAAGCCAGTTTTATCTGGTCCCTGGACTTGAGGACCTGAAGCAAATCTTTTCAATGGCTGCTTAATTCTTCTCTGTTTGATGGCAAATTTCACAGTGTGTACCCTAACCACTTTAATTGCTGTATTTTTTTTTCATACACTCAGTCTCTTAAAAGACTGAGATAAATAGTATTTTAAAATACCACTTTGCTTTTGCAAGTCCTTTTCTTGATGAATTGTTGAGTGGGGAGAGACTTTTTATCAGGGCCTATAGCATTAATTCAAAGGGTGATGGTTTTAGATTACAAGAGGGAAAATCAGAGGATAAATAAGAACTAAATTGTTGCTGCTGAGGGTGGGAAGAGCCTGGCCCAGGCTGCCCAGAGAGGTGGTCGCTGCCCCATCCCTGAAGCCATTCCAGCTGAGGTTGGCTGGGGCTCTGAGCAGCCTGCTCTAGTTGCAGATGTCCCTGCTCTGTGCAGGGGGGTTGGATGAGGTGACCTTAAAAGGTTCTTTCCAACCTAAACCATTCTATGTGAAAGTTCTTTTAGATCCTGGTACGAAAAGCGGCGTGTGAGAAATTGCCCGTTCATTGGTTTTCGGTCTTCCCAGATACATCTGCTCACCTTCCATAGGTTTTCATGAAATGCTGCTACTTGAACATCATGTCCAAGCCATTCAGTGAGGTCCTCACAAGAGCACACCTGAGGCCAAACAACTTGGTTTTGCATCTTTTGAATTTTTGTAATGCAAAACTGAAGGAGTTTGTTAGAAGTTGAACACCTGAAATTGTCTTCTAATGGTGGGTAGGATTTGGCTTGTGACTAGAACTCGTTTCTGTAACTAGGATTGTCCTGTTGACTACACTTGGAAAGGTCAGTCAACTAGAAAGACCTCACAGTGACTTGCTGGTGGACTTGACGAATACTAGTGATAGCAAAACATCTTCCTGCCCACCAAGCTCTCTCCTGCTTCCTCCTGTGCACGTGTTCTGTTCTGGCCTGCAAGGGAGTGCAGTGCTGAGAGGATCGCTCTCCCTCCTGGTGCAGATGCCCTGTTTCCAGATCTTCATTTCACCAAGTGGGCAGTGCTGGACTTACCTGCTGCGTTCCATGTCCAGCCTGTGCTCCTATCCAGAGCTGTCTCCAGTGGCAGCTGGAAGTTGTAGGAAGGTCCAAGCCTGTCTGCTTCTGCTGAGAGGATTTGTCAACAAGATGAAAGATTTTAATACCACGTGACATGTCGTCAGTTGTATGATCAGGAATGGTTGCTGGTGGGAGTTGCTGTTGCCTCCGAGGCCCATGGAGCTCACACTTCTGTGTTCCCAGGTTACGTGCCAGCTCTGACAGACTCCATTCTGCCAACATCTTGCCTCATGATTTTTAAAGGAAGATAATCCCAATCTTTATTTTTTGGGAGGTGGGGGGAAATTGTCACCAGTTGATCATGGTGGATGTGAAGTATTTCAGGCACTTTCAACTGTAAGGCAAGACCACGTTTTTTGTTACAGTTGAGTCGATTGAATCAGACCAAAATACTTCATGTGACTTTAGTTAGATATTGATAAGATAAGATAGGTGTAAGTGTTAAGATGAATATACTTAGTGGAAGGTGTTTGTAGTGCATTAGTGTTTTGTTAATGACGAACCTCTGGAGTGCATTTCACTTGCTTTTAGGCAAGATTCCCTTTGTCTGTGTCAACACTAGAGGTTCCAGGGTAGATGTTCAAGCTGAGTATGATATCAGGCTGTGTGAAAATAGTAGTTGCTTTTGTTCCAGTATCTTTGTTGGGAAATTCCCTTTTGTATCTTATTTGCATCCTTCAAATTGTAGAGTGAAAGCTGTTACTGAAGCAGACTTACTAGTGCTACAGCATGGATTTGCTTGTGGGTTCTTCCTGATCTAGGTTGTTTCCTAAGGAAATTTCTGAGATGTTACTTCATGGAGCTGAATAGGTAGATGGTCATGAAGTTGAGGGAGGACTTGAAATGTGTGCCCATACAGTCCTACTCTAAGCGAAGAATACCATGTGTGAGCATCTTTGAAACCTTTCTGATTGTGAAGGGAATCTTCAAAAGACTGTCCTTCTATCTCTTGTCTCTGCATGGGCAAGTTGGAGCTTGCAGAGATGAAAATCCCCATTCTCATCGTTTTCATGCTAACTTTGGAAGATGCTGTGTTGATGGGCTAAGTGTCATGATATGGAAGATGGGTATGAAAGTTCATTTTGTGATTATCAGTGTTGTGGGCAGCTAGAAGCTTTAGGTGTGGGAAGTACCTAGCGGGTTTTCTCTCTTTTATTTCCAGGTGCAGGTGCAGAACTAATGGTTTTCAGATGGGTGCAGCTTATAAACGGTGGCAGTTAAGAAGCTGGGAACTGAATGTGCCTTTTGAGCTTGTGCTGAAGTGGCTCCTGGCTGGCTGACTTTAGCAATGAGTTTGGAAGGTGCTGTGGTGCAGTGTTGGCAGAGGAGCAGTTGCAGCTGTTGGAAGTCTCTCAGGATCTGGAAGATTCGCTCAGAAAGAACCTTTGCAAAGTGACTATGCCCAGGGAAGAGAGACCCTGCGCGTAATCCTCTCACGTTTGTGTTACACGTTCAGGCAGCATTTAGCTGCAGTGAAGAGACATGTCACTGGGGTGAATAATAAGGGATTGAGGTGAATTGTTGCCTGATCTGTAGCCTGGTTCATTAAGTGGATAATTTTCTTGGTGTGTCTGTTTGCTGTGTGTGTTAGACCGAAGTGAGCAGCAGTTCATTGAATTGCAGTCTCCAGGCAGCCGCCTGTCTGCTGTGGGTCTGCCTCTGGTCACCAGTCACTGCCCCTTTCCAGTCTGCTGTCAGTAACACACCACAGTATTGTAGCCATGCAATTGGGTTTGTTTAAAATGTGGTTGAGATTCTTTTATTGAAAGGTCTCTCTTTTTAAGTATCACTGTAACACTGCTGATTCTGTGTTTTGTTGCAGAACTACCCACGAGTTTTTATTTGGTGCCCTGGCTGAACTTGTAGATAATGCCAGGTATGTATCTGAGGCTGCCTAATTCCCAGGTAGATTTGGTTAAGATTTCATTGCCCCATCTGTCAATCTTGAGCAATTTTCACTTTTTTCATAAAAACTAGTCTACTACAATGCAAAAGAGAAGACTTTGCTGTAGTTTAGTATGAACGTTTCTCTTATTCCTCTTGTATTGCCCTATCCACCCCCTGGAAAGGTAAGTTTGAATGAATCCTAGAACAAGCCAGAGCAGAAGGGAATTTATTAGAAGACAGAATATATTTCACGAAAAAATAATTCTGCCTTTTTGTTTTAAGAAACTGGCAAAATAATAACGACTGGACCAGGGACTTGAGATACTTGGATAATCCTTGGCTTTGCGTATCAAGCATGGTGACGGGATAGAAGTGAGATTGGAATGCTGAAAAGCAGAGCAAGACCAGTTAGAACAATCATGACACTTGAGAGGAAGCTTGGTGTTTGGCAATGGCAGGTCACGGTTGTTTACCTGGACTTCAGTAAAGCCTTTGACACCATTTCCTGCAGCTTCCTCCTGGTGACTGTGGCTGTTCATGGCTCAGAGGGGTGTACTCCTTGCTGGGTGAAAAACTGGGTGGCTGAGCCCAGAGAGTGGTGGTGAAGAGAGTTAAGTCCAGGAGGTGCCTGGTGACAAGTCCCCAAGACTCAGTCCTGGGGCCCATTCTCTTTAACATCTTTGGCGGTGACCTGAGTCAGGGGACCGTGGCACCCTCAGCAAGTTTACAGGTGACACCCAGCTAGGCAGGAACGATGCTTCAGTTTATACCCATTGTTTGATTCTGTGAGTTGTGTGGCAGTAGTGTCTTGTGCTGGAGTTCGGGGTTAAGTAGGTAAAAAGTAGAGCAATGCATCTTTCAACTTGTCAGTGCTGGTTGTGGGGCCTTTGGGGTCTTAGATCTGTGCAGCCAATGCATTTTGTAAATTATCCCATGTGCCTGGATTTTTGCTTCATTTCTATTTGACTTTTGAGTACTGATTGTGTTTTACTTCCTTGTAGAGATGCAGATGCCACGAGAATAGACATTTATACTGGTAAGTCACCCCTGGTGTTTTCTTGCATGTCAGCAGTTAAGACCATATTTAACTTGGATTTAGGCTGCAAATAAATGTTTTACCTGGTACAGTAAGAGTGAGGGTGCTTATGTGCTTGAAATGAGGTTGTAGAAAGGTGGGGTCCAGTCTCCTCTCACAAGTGATAAGATGACAGGAAATGGCCTCAATGTGCCAGGGAAGGTTTAGGTTGGACCCAAGGAACAATTTATTCGCTGCCAGGGTTGACCAGGCCTGTCCCAGGCTGCTCAGGGCAGTGGTGGAGTCCCTGTGACCCCTGCAGGGGTTTCCAAGCTGCTTAAAATCATAAAGTTACAGAATGTCAGGGATTGGAAGGGACCTAGAAAGATCTAGTGCAGCCCCCCTGCCAGAGCAGGGTCACCTAGGAACGCATCTAGGTGGGTTTGGCATGCCTTCAGAGAAGGAGACTCTACAACGTCCCTGGGCAGCCTGTTCCAGGCTCTGTCACCCTCACTGTGAAAAAGCTTTTTCTTGTGTTTACCCTAAACCTCTTGTGGTCCAGTTTACTCCCGTTGCCTCTTGTCTTGTTATTGGAAAACACTGAGAAAAGTCTGGCTCCATCCTCCCTACACTGCCCTGAACATATTGATAGACACTGATGAGATCCCTCCTCAGACTCCTTCAGGCTAAAGAGCCCCAGCTCTCTCAGCCTCTCCTCAGCAGGGAGATGCTCCACTCCCTTTAGCATCTTGGTGGCCCTGCACTGGACTCTTTCCAGTAGCTCTTTGACCCTCTTGAACTGGGGTGCCCAGAACTGGACACAGTATTCCAGGTGGGGCCTCACCAGTGCAGAGTAGAGGGGGAGGAGAACTTCCCTTGACCTGCTGGCCACACTCTTCTGAATGCATCCCAGGATCCATTGGTCTGCTTAGCTGCAAGGATGCATTGTTGGCTCATGCACATCCCCCTCTCTACCAGGACCCCCCGGTCCCTTTCCCCAGAGCTGCTCCAGCAGATCAGCCCCCAGCCTGCACTGATCCATGGGGTTGTTCCTCCTCATATAAAGGACTCTACACTTGCTCTTGTTGAATTGCATTCAATTTCTCCCTGCCCAGCTCTCCAGTCTGTCCAGGTCTCTCTGGCTGGCAGCACAGCTGCTGCTGTGTCAGCCACTCCT
>JAABPQ010183681.1:0-10543 GCA_033439865.1 Alcedo quadribrachys
AGTTGTAAGGCAAGTGTAAAGGGAAAGAAAAGTGTACTTTAATTCTTAAATTAATTTTTCTTTCATGGAAAAAACAAGTCTAGTCTGTGTAGACAATTAAAGTAGATGCATTTTCAACAGCAGAGAAATCTATTTGCCTCCAGCCCTTTCCATTTTTCATTAAAATCACTGCATTTTCTTCTTTAAATGCAAAAAAAGTCAATGAAAGTACAGCTTACAGGATCACATGAGTACAGGTTAATTTGTTTGCTAGACCAGACAAATCAATATTGTTTAGGGACCAAAAACATTAACTTGCGGAGAGATATTTGTGTTTTTATAAAATTACTTTTTCAGGACAGATAAGGGAGAAGGTTGTCTAACACCACGAGGTGGAATTTGTAATTTTCAATTTTACACAGCAATGTGAACAATATTTATAGAGGGAATAATCTGTGTTGATGTTGTGTTTAAAAATGAAAAAACCAACCAACCAAACAGCAAACCAAAGCAAAAACACAACTCAAACCTGACACTTGTTCTACAATGTATTCTTGTCAGGTAAGAAGTCTTAATGCTTTTATATATAAAATAAAAATGTTTCAATAAAGTGTATATACTAGAAAATAAGTGCCTTCAGTATTTCCTAACAGTGAAGTGTGAACTGGGTTAAAATGGAGAACTAATTTCACTGATTTACAAGATTCTTACTGGCTATATAATGTGATAATGTGATACTCAAGAAATGTTTCTAAGATTTTGATCACTGCCCCTTGCCTCCCCTAAGCCTGCCTGCTTGTTACTCAATATGTATCAGTGGGTCCTGCTGGAAACCTCTGAGATTTTTAAGAACTTGTAGTCAATTGTCTCGCAGTTACTAGGAAAATGTCATCTCTCTTGCTTTACCTTCTGAACCCTAAGCTTATCAGCTGTTTGTTTCTCTGGCAGAACATGGTGTCCCATAATCTGGTTTAAAAACCTTGCAAGAAATGTCGTCCATCTGACTTTAAACCATTTTTCCTTGTTTTATCTGGAGCCTTATCCCTAAAAATCTGAATTGGAGTAGAGGAAGAGGCAGGAATTTACAGTGAGGTTGGGAGGAAGAAGCTGAATTTGAGCAAATTGTAGATCTTTCATGTGTGTTCTTAGGAACAAGGATTTAGGGTGATAGCTAGTGTTGCATTAATTGGCTCAATGGAAAAAACAGGTGTTTTATTTTGAAAAGGCAGTATGGAAGAGTGTGTGTTACCTGTATTACTGAGGGTAAACTAAAACATAATGAGATACAGGCGGAGACTTTGAAGTTGACTAGTGAAATTAGCCAATAAGTGCTTCTAAGGTTTATATTTTTTAAACACAATATCCCTTTGAGTCTATTAATCGCAACTATCAGATTCCAACTTTTGTAGCTATGTGGAAAAACAGCATTTTGTCACTCTACAGAGAGGAAAAAAACCCCCCAAAACACAAAACAAACTTTTCCTGAAAAATGGGAGTTTTCTGCTTTGGTGCAGTAAGTTGGTTTTTCTTTCAGTTAATGTTGTTATTTTTCTTACCCTAGTAGTCTTGATGACTGTGCAACACCCTGCTTTCCACAGGTCAGATCCTGTGATCTATTGTATACAATTTTATTTTTTTAAATTAAAATCTGTTTATGTAAGTGAATGTTTTAAGTCAGTTTAAGGGGACTTTTCTTCCTCAATATTAATGATGATAAATACTTTTTTAAAAAAAGAGATGCTTACTTGAGAAAGTGTGCTAGTACTAACAGATGTAAGCTAGTCTTTAAAGATACTAACATTTTATTCACTAAAAACATATTTATGACCAGATTGGTGGCTGAGTTTGCCATAAATCTGGCCACAAAACAAATGACATCATTTCAGGTAAAGTACAGCAGTACAACAAGGGTTCATTATTAAAAGAAGTTTTAAAGTCCTTTTAAAGGTATTTTATCTCTTTTAATTAAGTCATACTCGTATCTCACAGGGCTCTGAAAATCAAAGAGTAATTCAGAGGCGATCTTCACTACATTGCTCACCCTCTACCTTCTAGTCAATGTGGGACTCTTTTTCCGCTCACAATTACAGTTTCAACTTTCCACAACTTTTCTATTATGCTATTAGAAATTTAATCCTACTTAGTATGGTACTGTTAAAATCAGTATTTCAATCTTCTGTTGCTTCTCCCATAACTTGTCTATGAAAAAAGCAAATGTGTTTATAAAGGGTTATATTAATCTTTCTTTTTGTCATCTTCTCTTATTCATCGCTGCTTTCCATTCCACTAAAATTTTCATCTCTTCCTTTGTCCTTGCCACTGTTTGATAGCACTTGTCTGTAAGCTGTTCACTCTACCTTCTTCTGCTAAGCTGAAAAACACAGGGCCTAGGACAGCAATGACAACAAAAGTTTCTTTTTTTCTTGGAGATGGGCAGGATAACACCAGGGCATGCTTTGGTGTCTTCAGGTAGAGCATAGCACGGAGGTGAAATTAATACTTTTCCTGTTGCCATCTTAGGGATGTTTATAGTCCAGAAGGAAGTTACAGGAAAACAATCAGAAAGATTAAGTGACTAGAACAATCTGATTTATAAGACAATATGAGGAGTGCAGTATATTTAGACAGCATCCAAGTAGAGCTTAGGACATAACTATCTTGAAATACTTGCTTAGTAAAGAACAATGATGGTGAAGAATTACTATGGAGTGTAGTATATAGAGAGAAGTATAACTGAGAATAATAGGTTGAAATTAAGAAAAATAAAAAGTGGGCTGAGTGCCATGACAAATCTTCATGACACTAAATTCAGAATGCAGAAGATGAAGAGGAGCAAGAAATGGTGAAAGACCCATCACTCGAGACAGTTTCAAATTAAATGTGAAAAAGTAATAGAAAATGTACTCTAGAGGGCAATCTTTCACTGTCATGGGGTGAATGTTCACTCCCATCTCTAATTTCTGTGATTCAATGGTACTCTGATTAGGTGATATTCTTTTTCCTTGTACAGAGCTAAGTTACTACTTAAAAATATTAAGAGAGATAAAAAATAATCTGTAGTATCATTGTGAGTTAGCTTTATCAAATAAATGGAAATGTAGCATTAAGAGCCCAAAGTCCATCAGGGAACATTGAAAGATAAATTATAAAGTAATTATTTAAAAAAATTAATTTGTGGCTTCCTCTTGGGCATTTTGTTGACTCATGTCAGCACTAAAAAACTGGTCTAAGTTGTTGACATAATCTTCCCTGGCTCCATTGAAGTTAACTTTGCTCCATTACCAGAAGAGCAAAATGTCAAAAGCATGTTAAATGGAAACTTGAGCCCATACAGTTGCTCTATCTTGTGCACTATTCAAAAGAAACAAAGAAGAAAGTTGAACAGATTTTAGAAATTATCCCTTTTGACCTTTACAAAAGTATGGAATTGAATCCTTTTAGCCCAAAAGATCCTACTGATGAAAAGGATTAGGAAAAGGAAAAAAAAATAATTGTCAGAATTGGTGAAGTTTTGACCTAGTACTTGCAGTGCATTTGTTCCGTTTCCTTATTTCAGAGGGTTTCATTTTGTGATCTGTTTTAGACTGATATCTGGAAATTTCAGGTCACTATTCTGTGTAAGAAGCAGTCTCTAAAGGGCTGGTGATGACTTAAAAACAACCCCAAAAGGAAAAAAAAAAAACAAACAAAACCCAAAAACTTTCCTTTGCTCTCTGTTACCATATTGGTCTGCCTGAACTTGATTGGTGGGAATATCTAGTCATGGATTCACAACCCTTTCTTCCATTTTTCTTAAGTGATTAAAGGCAAAAGGCTAACAAGCTGCAGCTTTTAGTAATGGAAATGTTTGTCCATAGCAACCCACTGAAAACTGAAGAGTTTTTACAAAGGAACAGATATCAAATGAAAGTAAACTCTTTTCATCAACAACTGTAAACCACCAAGGAGAAATGCTGCTAACTGAATCACTTCACATTGTTGTGCTTAAATTAATGTATTCCACTTTCAGGGAAATGAATTAGTTGGGCTAAGGGCTAATGCTACTATACTGATTCTGGTTCCCAAACTTGATTATCACAGCAATCTTAGACATCTGTGTCACAGACCTGCTGCTAAAAATCCCATACCAGTGGTTTGACTAGTTGATAATCTTTCCTTATATATATTTTTTTTCCTTATATATATATATTTTTTTTTTTTCAGCTGGGTGTTAGTTTGGAATTGCTTTAGATTTACATTAAGTGCAACTTTGATAGGATCTAATAGTTGGATGCTATTGTAAGGATGCAAACTCACTTTGAGATGTTTGAGGATGGTGAAAATTCTAGTGTTGTTTACTGAGCATGTCTGTGAGACAAAGAATTGTCTTGGCACCTCTGAAGTCAGTGAGGGTTTTGTTGTTTAACTTCAGATTAATGTAATCCATAAGAAATAAAACATGTTCTGCAGTTTTTATTCTGTTGTTTATCTATGTTAGAAAGACAGAGTGAAGTGAGGGAAAAAATAGGGAGTTGTAAGGGTAAATGAAAAAAAAAACCAGAAAAAAAATGTTTGTTTGCATTTCTGTGGCAGCTGTGGAGATAATACTGTGATTTACTAACCCTACAATGTGCCTTGTGTCGCTTCTGTATTGAACACTGATGTAATAATGCAAGGGGAAGTTGAATTATTTGCAATGTCATATATTGTAAGAATGAGCTGCTCAGAAGTAAACAGCCAAAAAGTGTCTTGATAATAAATTGTGAGGCTAAAAAACAGGAAGGAGAAATAGCAAATAGAAATTGCCACTGTCCTGTTGCTTCTGGTAAGCTGATATACATTATTCTGAGTCACTTCACTGCAAAATGTGGTATCTCCAGTAGTGGCAATGTGCAGTACAATTGTCGTGTTATCTATAATGTTTGCTATTAACCATAACACTATCCTGCACTTCATGAAAATGAACAATGGGGTAATGTTACATCTGAAGTTGTTTTAAATAGGTTTGAAATTATTCTATTGAAGCTGCAAAGTAACCCAAATTTGCATAATGATTTTACCTATTTTAAATGCAATTCAGGTTGTTAAAAATGTCCACAATCACCTTTATAATCTCTTAATTCCTTTCCTACTGGGTCATCACTAAATCTAGCCTGATCATACCTATTTCATAGTGACATATGCAGCTGCACAGCCACCTGCCCCTCTGCATGTTTGCATTTATCTGTTCAAGGTGGCGGCTGGAAATAGAAGAACTAGAAGTTTGAATGTACATTTCTCATGTAGCCATTTGAGGGAAGTGCAGCCTTCTAGAATGAAAATTCTTCAAGTGGCAGTTGCAGTCCAATACCTTGGGATGAGGTAGAATTAACTTCTCATTTTTTTTTTATTTCTAGTGGATTGTATTGTCACATGGTTTATACAACAGAACCCAACTAACAGAAACCAAACAAACCAACACCCTCCCCACCATCACTAAAATCCCAAAACCTAAACCTGCAAGCTTGAGTTTACAACAGTATGAATTTAACATCTTATGTATTTGATGAATTTGATGCAATCCATTTGATGTGCATCACAATATTTGAGAGAATTTACCAGTCTTCAGAATCTGCTAGGAAAGGCTACCTTTCTATATACATCTTCAATTTTCCAAAGTGGTATTTATTTTCCTTGATTGATTATTTTTTTTTTCATGCTTAATTCACACCTCAAGCATTTAAAGAGAGATACGTGAACTGAAAAACAGGCTGTAATTTGCATTTTTTGTTTTCTCTTGAGCTAATGTCGGATTACTTAATAGAATTTAACATTTTACCTTTTTGTATTTTATCTAATTTTCTTGGGTGGTTCGGCATGAAAAAGTCACTTGTTATCTAAAATTTACTAACATGAAATGCTTAATTATAAATTAAATAGTCCTCTCTATAATTAACTCTATAAGCTTATGCACACAGAATTGTTATTTGTTGTAGATACTAGGGGCTTGTATTTCACAGTAGAGTAGGATGCAAGTTAGAAATTCTCTAGGTAATACCCAATAACTTTATATGTGGGCACTACAGAAAAGAATTCACTGAGCGGAAGTCAACCTATCCCTGGGATACTGTTTTTGGCATCTGTCTCTATCTAAATCTAAATGATATCTAAATCTCATGTATATGACATTTTATATGGGAGTAGAATGATTAAATGAATGCCTTCAAAAACAGGGTGGTTTTTCCATGTCCTTGATAGACTGGTATATTAAATATTATATGGTTAGGTGGAGCCCTTTCCAGTAAAATTTTCATTAGTATCTTTTCAGTGTGATGCAATTTCAACTATATCAAGATGTATGCAGGTGACAGCAGCTGAATTAAGATACAGGATATAAGATGAAATGCATTATTAAAAAAACCCCACCCTAAACAAACAACAAAACAAAAGAAATTTTTGTACAGCAATATTGAGAAAATTTTGCAGCAAAGAGGAAGAACTTAAGAGTGAGGAGACATTGCTTTCATAAAGGACTTAAGAAGTGTTGACTCTAGACGAATTAGAATAATGGTTCACACTCCTAAAATAATAGATTTAGCTGACAGAAACAATGGAAATCAGTTTTGCCCTTTTTAATAAGATGACCAAAATGAGAATTTACTGAAAAATTGTCTCAAATGTTGATGAATGGGAGAACGCATTTCAAGCATTGGTGCTGATAAATAAGAGGAGATGTGTAGAAAGCTTTAATATGATTAGTTTCATTGCTCTTGCTTTTAGGCCAGCACTTCAAGTATGGTCACTTTAAAACTCTAACATCTTCACTTGTTGCTGTCTTCATAAAGGCAAACAAATTGCAATGCAGAATTGCTAAACAAATCTTCCTTCTTAAAACGTGTGATAAGGATGCAATAACCCTCTGATTATAGCTGAAGTATGTTAGCCTGCTTTGAGCTCTGTCTGGTGTTTGGAGCACTAGGACCAGTGTCCAGATTCTTGACATTTCCCTGCCATTATCTGCTATTGCTACTTTTCCTCTCAGTAGCCAAGAAATGTGGCTTGTATGCTATGAAATATCGTTATGTGTATTTAGATATGCTGGATACTTTTCTGCATGTAGACACTAGAGTAGTCACGTTACATCACTTATCTGTAAAGCGAGGTCTTTTATTATTTTTGTTCTTCCTTATATGTATATATGTATACCTACACATGTGAAAAGATAGATTTATTTTTTTTGCTTCCAGTGCTTAACTATTACAGTGGTGCCTTGCAGTATAAGGTTACCTTTATATAACCTTTCCTTGAAACCACAACTTCCCTTCAATTTGCTTCAATTTTATACACAGAAGACTTTAAAGGGGTGACATAAGAATTTAGGTCAGCTTAGGACTTAACTATAAATTACCTCTGTTGCTACCTGCTCCACTTGCCAGCACAGCAATGGAGTCTAATCTTAATTCTTGAAAAATACTCAAAATCATCTTCTTGTGATGTGGGATTTGGGTTATTTTATTAGTTTTTTTCTTTCCTCTTTTAAGCTGTATACTTCAAGAGCAATTTAAAATAAATCTTTTTGTAATAACAGCTAATCATGATTTTGGATGGAAATCCTGTCAATATTCTTAACAGATGAAACTAAGGACCCAAGAAGACAGAAAAAATAGCAATAGGATGCTAATAAAAATGGGGCTAGATCATGATTTTTAAAAACAAAGCAGAGACTCAATTTAATGAAAAAGTGTTTAAAAGGTATGTACACATTTTCTGAACTCCAGGTTTTATGAATGAGAAGTAATCTGCATAGCTTTTCCTGTTGATGATCTTTTCACTGATAATTTGAAAGCTTTCAGAAAGTGGTTTTCACTCCTTTGTTAAATAAATTTTTCATGTCAGTAAAAATACTTTTCCACCAGCAACCAGGCAATGTTGTAAGAAAAAAGCATTACAAGAGAAAAGAAAATATGGAAAAAAGATGGAAGAGTGCCCTTGAGTATATTTTGAGTATATTTTGAGTATATTTCCTTTCCTCATTCAGAAATCATCAATCACAGAGATGCCAATAGAAGAATGAGGATCTTTGTTATATGTGTGAACTGAACATTATCTATCTCATCTGAAATATTCAGAACTGTAGCTTTACTGTAAAAGATTTCTAAAGAACGTTTTAAATCCTAATAAGAGAAATAAGGTTATGTGGTTTTTAAGAAGCATTAGTAATTAGGATAAATTGGGAAAAATGAACTAGAGGAAGCAAAGATTTTTTTTTTTTCATCTACTGTATTATAGTTACTTTTCTTTAAAATGATAGAAAATTATGGAAGATATAAAACTAAAATAGCTGAGTTTCATTATTTCAGTAGTAGATATAACCAGAATATTGAGGTGATAGGAGAAAGGAAAAAATTCAGTAAACTAACAAATGTTTCTGAAAAATTACCTGGAGCCTTGAATTGGTACCTAGAAATATTGCTTTTAAATGAATATGTCTTGGTTTTTAAGGAAAACATAATTAAGTTTGAATTAAAGTGAATATGTTGCGAATTCAGTAAATATTTTTTTTTTAAATGGGAGACTGTAGATTCAAATAAGTATTTAGAAGGGCAAAAAGTTAATTTTTTTTTTTTTAATTGCATTAATATGGAGCAGGGATAAATTGTACCAGCTGTTCTTTGTCTCTTCCCTCAACTCTGTATTCATCTAAGTGTCCTTCTCTCTGCTCCTTGCCACATCATGGGTCCTTTCTCTACTGCATTCCTTGTCTATATGTGTAGGTTTATTGCTTAAGGAGAGAAATGACCCTTTCACATAAATAGATTGAATAATATGAGCACATATAATAACTGATGTCTGTCATAAGTCAATGAAACTTATGTATATGTAAGTTATGAAAGGTTGGACTATATATGACATTGAATAATTATTTCAGTGATAAATAATAGAATGCACTAGGAAGTTGTACCTAGGTTTAGCTATTACATATCTGATGCAAAACAACACTGGAAAATATTAATTTTCAGGGAAACAAAGATAAGTCCCTGTGAACGTTTTTGGTTCAGAGATTCAAGTGCTATGTTATTTTTTATTATAAGAGTAATTGTTTTGTATATTCAAACTAGTTTTGGTAATAAAAATGGTACTTCTGTGGAAAGGAGTAAGGAATTTGGCACAGAGAGAGGTTTAAAGGGAGTTAAAACAAGTTCCTATCCAGGTCATGAATGCTAGTTGGGTTTATTAAGGACCCAGATATTTCTTAGTGAGTATTTGCTTCTACAGCACACAATGTATACTGAAGTACCCTTATTTAGTTTTATTTATGAAGACACCTGCATGTTTCTGGGTCTTCTGTCAGCTCTCACTGAGCAGGCAGCCAGGAGCACTGAAGTCATCTCAAACCATGTGAATACATCATGTACATGTCTCTTGCAGACAAGCAATTGTTTGTTGAAGGAAGACAAAGGCTTAATTATAGATTTTGGAGAGGAATGGGACCCAAAAGCTTACATGCTTTTCAAGTCTAGATCTATCTGGCCTGACCTGCTTCCCCTACATCCTTAGTTTATAATTTCCTATGTATTTCTGAAGGCCTAAAACTATTTATGAGGAAACCTTGAGTGTGAGGAGTTTGAATGAAGGTGGGGTAGCTCAGACTTCAGTGTCAAGATGTCATTTATGACAATGTTATATTCAACTTCAAATGTCACTTTGTGCAAGGCTCCCATCCTGTGAGGAGCTGCCTTTGGTCCACCTGGGCCCATTCCAAACAGAGATAGATGTGAAGAGAAGAGCTCAAGGGGGAGAATTACATATCTTTATAATGAGATCCTCGAATACCCTTTGGTTAAAAACAATGTCTGATTCAATCCTTGCATCTCTTAGTAGACAATTTCTCTATTGTCTCTGGAGCACATTTGAGTGTTATTGAACTTGGTTTTGTTATGGAGCTAAAAGCTGACTTGAAAGATTAGTCACTGTGAGGAAAATTGAATAGCCATACCAGATGTAATGTAGTATTGACAGAAAGCCTTGGCTTGGCTCACAGCACACATTTTCCTGGGTTTCACTGACATTATTCCCACTCAGGCTCCACAATTCACTTTTTTTACTACTTTTTTCTTTTCTTATATTTTTTCCTGTGTGCACTAGAGTTGGATTTATCAGGAGGTACTTTGGGTTATATCACAAAATATCTTAATGTCCTCTTAGATTAAATGTTTTCTGATGTGAATCTGTGAATGACGTCTATTACTCTCTTGCTGCCATTTGTTATTGAGATTGGTTTTTTCCTTGAAACTTTTTTTGTACAGGCTATTTAACTTTCATTCTCTAGTTCTTTCTATTAGGATGACTTTTCCTTCTCTCTGCTGAGCTTGCTCTATTATGACAAGGTATTCCATTCTCTGGATGCTTTTCTCATTCATAGCCTATCACTTCATTTTATTATTTTTTTTTGGCCACTTGTTTATTTTGAGTAATGTATCTTTCCTCTATCGTCTTTCCTCTATCGATCGATCGTCTTTCCTTCCTCGATCGATCGATCGTCTTTCCTTCCTCGATCGATCGATCGTCTTTCCTTCCTCGATCGATCGATCGTCTTTCCTTCCTC
>JAABPQ010183961.1:0-10534 GCA_033439865.1 Alcedo quadribrachys
CAGCCGGCGGTGCGCCCGGCGCCGCTAGCGGTCTGTGGGGGCTCTGCCGCCTCGGGGAGCCCGAGCCGGGCACTGGGGAGCCGGGACGGGAGCGAAGCGGCCTCCCGGGCACGGCCGTGTCGTGAGTGTGGCCGTTCCCCGTTACGCGGAGCGCGGGGTCCCCGTCCCGGGCCCTTCGGCCGCGGCTCCTCCCGCAGCGCTGGGAGGGCCGCTCTGGGGGGAGCCGCGTCCTGCCCGGGACCGCTCCTGCTGGAGCCTCCCCGAGGGCTGCGGCTCGGCCGGCCCCGGGCGCTGCTCCCGGAGCAGTTCGCACGTTGTGGCCGAGAGATGCGGTTTGACTGTGTGCGGGGTAGTGATGCGGGCAGGCGTTGGGAGCGTTTCTCAGCGCGGTGTAAGGCGAGCGCAACAAGTCGGCGGGGCCGCGGTGGAGCCCAGAGGACAAGGGTGTCCCGCAGCCGGGAGCGAGCTGATGGGCACCTGGAGCTGCGGCCGGGCTCCTGACCAGCCTCAGCTGTGCCCGGGGAGCTGCGGCCGGGCTCCTGACCAGCCTCAGCTGTGCCCGGCACGACCCCTGCTGCCAAGGGAGCGTTTGTGGGGGTTCGCAGCTCGCACAGCAGCAGACAGCTGGCGGAGAATGGGGTCCAGCCTCGTCTGTGTGCTGGGTCTGCACAGAGCGCTGCTTGTGCCGCAGGTGTGTGGGGTTTTGTGCTGTTCAGTGTCTCCTTTGCTTCCCATCACCCCAAAGGCTGACCCGAAGTGCACGCTTGGAACATACATGGAGTCAGAGGGTGCTGTTCATCTTTCACCCAGTTCAGTAAACTTTGTCAAATTATCACTGGTTATTTTCACACTTAAAGGTGTCTGCTTGTCTCAAATGAGCGCGTGAAAACTCTTTTCCTCCTCTGTGCTGCTGAGGCTGGCCCGAGGCTTGTGCAGTGCCCGGCTGTGACTGAAGCGAGTGGCGCTCGCAGGGCTCGTGTGGGCAATTGCTGCTGTGAAAGCCCAAAGGTGACCGCTCTGTGCCCCGAACCTGCCCTCTGACCTGAGCCGCTCTCCTGGGACACACCCTGCCTGCTCCTGCCCTCCCCTCAGCTGGGAGGGACAAGCAGCTGCTTCAGCTCTGTCCCTGAAGAAATCCTGTGCTGTCTCCTGGTTGCTCCTCGTTAGTATGTGAGGCTCAGTGAGGCGTGTTTGGTGTTTATTACCCGGTGTGACCCAAGAGGGGAGAGCATCCTCTGTAGCAAGTGACTCCCTTGTGATGAAAAATAAGAGTTTTCTACCGCAGCAAACCTGAGCTTATTTGTGTATGTTCCACTGCAGGGTGGGGAATGGAAACACTGGTCTGAACTCTTGTGGTTGTGCTTCTGGTTTGTTGCTGTGGGAGGTGGGACCAGCGGCTGCCCAGTCGGGTTTCTGGAGTCACGCTGGTGCAGTTCAGGCACAGGAGAGATGGCCTGGGTTTGGTTTGTGGGCTTAGAGTTTGGGTTGTGTGTTGGAGCTGTCGGTGGCCGTTCTGTGTTTGGCTCCTCTGCTCAACTGAGGAATAAGCTGCTGTGCTCTGACCTGAGGTGATTTCAGTTATGAACAAGGACTCCTAGTGTGAAACCATTTCCAGGTCCTTTAATCCATTTCTTCCCTTTCCAGTTTCAAATCCCAGCTGGTGATGTGTGTTGGTGAAGCACGGCAGTGTCAGCCAGGGTCTGCTGGCCCTCGGGGCACCGTGCGGGTGCACGTTGTGTGCTGAAGCAGCAGCAGCCTGAGCGTCCTGCACCAGCACAGCCCGGCCTCCTCTTGCTCTGGGCATCTCAGCTGGTGCGGGCCGGAGCTCCCTGGGGAGCATCCCTCTGCAGAGGCTGCTGTGGGTGGGTGGGGGTCTGGCCGTGGGGTCTCCTGCTGCTGCAGCTGCTCTCACCCCGCACGGCGGGCCTTGGCAGGCGGGTGGGCTGTGCGATGCTGAAGCTGCCCGAGCGTGTCCGTGGGGACGGCAGGGTCTGCACTCTAGATGCGCGCTGTGCGAGCGCCGTTAGCGAGCTGGAGCACGCCGCTGCCGACAGCAGTGTCTGGTGGCAGAGCAGTCTGGCTTCTCGGGCTGGTACGGGCTGTCCTGGGTCCCTGACACTTCTGTCCTGGCTATGCTAAAGCAGAAAATAGCTTTTTTTTTCCCTTTTTCTTCCCCCTTTGCCAGAAAGCATCAGGCTCTGATAATGTACTGGTTGCTCTGGCAGCCTTCTGCTAATAACCTGTTGCAGAGCTGACCTGGGAGCTCATGGGAAAACGGCCAAGCTGGACTGCGTGGGGCTTGGCTCTTTCCTCAGAGTTCTGCTGCTTCATTAAAAACACGAATGCAGCATTAGATCTGCACGTGCTCTTCCCAGTTCTGTGAGCACGTCCATCTCGTGGATGTCTCATTTCTGGTATGCACGTTTCAGTATTTCTGTTTGTCTTGCTGTGAATGTGTTTCCTGGCTTTGATCAGGCTGCTCTTGCTAGCAGTGGAGATGGAGTTCAGGTTACCTGTGGGTCATCGTTCTCATTTTTCCTCTCCTCTAATGCACTAACTCTGCCCTTGTAGGTGGTCTTGAAAGGTCCCTTCCAACCCTAGCCGTTCTGTGCATGAGCCCCTCCCTCTTTCTCTCCTGATTTCCTTGATGTGGGTGCTTCCTCTGCCCTGACAAAATACCGTGTTTACCTTTCCATGAGCCAGTGCTGCTGCAGTGGCCCCAGGATCAGTCTGCCTGCGCTGCACTGGTTTGGCTGTGTAGGGGTTTAATTACCTCAGCGTGCTGTCTTTTTTTTCCTATCTTTTGTATCCTTTAATTCTCCTCAGTTCTTTTGAACAGCCCAGTGCTGTTTGTTTTCCCTTGGGACACAGCCTGGCTGCTGCTGTTGAGCCCGGTGGGAGCTGCTGGGCAGCGTGGCAGCAGAGTTGTACTGACACCTGTGGTGAAACACCTGGAGCCGCTGGTGGAAAACTCCTCTGAGGACACACCGGGTCTGCTGCAGAGCAGCAGAGAGGCGTTTGGGTTCGGCCAGCAGCATGGGCTGGGTGGCAGATGCCCAGGGTGTCCTGGGTCCAGGCAGGTCCCTCCACCCAGCACAGCAGCCTTCACACCCCTCTCATCCCTGTGCCTGCCAGAGGCTCCTCTTTGCCTTCTTGTTGTGGGCACAGCAGAGGGGCTCTGGTGGTTCTGCTGGATGGAGCAGCCAGATCTCTTCCCAACTCAGTTTGTGGTCTCGAAGCTTTGTTTGCTTCTTAATTATGTGGGTGCAGTCAGAAATCCCCCCAAATAGCTTAGTGCCCACACATGAAAACTGTTTCTTGCTCTGGTTCAGTTTCAGGTGAGTTTAACAATTCCTGTTGTTTAAACCTCCGGGTGCAGACCCTCAGGTTTCCAATATTCCCAGCAGACTTGGCTACAGGGGTAACAGCCTTTTGGGTTGGAAAATAGTTCATTTGTTCCAGTTTCCTGGGAGATTGGAGTGTAGGAGCCTAAGTCATGCAGGTACTGCTGGAAACCTTTCCCTCTGTCCCCATCCCAGTGAGTGCACCCAGCTCTCCTCTACTGGGGGGACAACCCAGTTCTCAGGACAAGCTTTTGTGCCAGGATGGGAGTGTAATGGTGACAGGAAAGGTGCAAGCTAATGGAACATGAATAGGGATGGGAGTAGCTGAGGGGATTACTGTGAGGTGCTAACACACTGATGCTCAAGATCTTTAAGTGACCAACAGCTTTACTGCCCTGCCTGTATTTTCACAGAATCACAGAGTATTAGGGGTTGAAAGGGACCTTGGAGATCTCGGAGTTCAACCCCCCTGCCAGGTGGGATCATATAATCTAAATATAATCTAATTTGCTTTTATAAGAAGAGATTTTTCTTAAATATAATATCATTTATAAATCATTTTCTTTGACTGTACAAAGTACTGATGCCAAGGTGGGGCTGTAACCTGCCCCGTTCTCAGGTGGCCTTCACCTGCTCAGTGTTTGGGTGAAAGTCACCTTTTCTCACTGCAGAGGGATTGCTTGTTCCCAGCCCTGGTGGCAGTGTTGTTGGGAGTGCACCTGTTGCTTTAGTTCTGTGAACTTAGAACGCCCTTTACATCGTTGAGAGTTAAGTTCTGTCCATTGAATTTCAAATAGAAATACTTCCCATAATTTATACAAGCAGCCTGCTCTTAGGCATGGTGATCACAGTTAGGTGTCCAGCACTCCTGATCTTAGTGCTCTCATCCTGTGATTTTATTTTGGTGCATCTGTGGAATGAGGTCATTTTAATAAGGGTGTTTTGGTTTTTTGCTTTGGGTTTGTTTGATGGTTTTTTTTATGCCTTTTTTTTTTTTCCTATGAATAACTATTTGAATTTTGTGGAATATTTCGAGAGTGGTAGGATGGTAAAATTTATAAATTAGGTTTTGATTTCTGAAGTGTTAAGGATAACATGTTGCAAGTCACGTCACCCTCTCTTATTTGACCCAGAGCTACTGGATTGAGTGAAAGATAACGTTTGCTTTATTGTGATTTTTCTTCTTTAAAATATTTTGCATCAAAGAAACCCTGTCCTTGGTGTTTAAATGCACAGGGAGCGCCGGCTTGAGGGGCAGCTGAGGCTGGGCCTGTGGCCAGCTGGGGTAAGAGGAGCAGAAAGGGGGTGAGGAGGGCCCTGTGCTGGCTCCTCCAGTGGGCTCGTGTGCTTGGGAGCAAACTCCCGCCCTCGCTGTGCTCCCCAGGACCCGGGGTGTTCGCCCCCCGGCTCTCTGCTGCGGTTCAGCCACGTGCTCCCAACTGAGGACATCCACTCTAGAACACGTGCTCTCGGGCCAAATGTAGAAGTGTTTTTCAGTTTTCTCTCATGAAAACCCTCAAAAGAAGAGGTGTCTAACTCACCTTCGCTCCTCGCTTTGTTTCCTGGCTGTTTTGGTGTTGTCTTCCTGATCTGGATCTTTTGTTGGTAATCTCAGAAACACTGTTGCTGCCTCGTGTTTGTTTGGTTGGTTTTCTCTGGCACAATCTCAAGTCGATGTTTTTGAGTTTCTGTTGAGCTTATGCTGCTTTTTAGGAGACTTTCCTTGTCTTACTCGATTCTAAACCCCCTTTGCAGGAGATGAAATTTGGAGGTAGGCCAGAACTTGGTAGTACACGACTTGAGCTGTGTGGAAATGGTGTGGGGAAAGCTGTGCAGCGCTTGCACGTTTAAGAAAAGGAAAAATAAATTCGTTAAATTATTACTGGAAGGATGTTTTGTCTTGAGAATGAAACTGAGCTTTTACCAGCAGGATACAGCTGTTGTCCCAGATGTGCAACTGAACACCCGTGGCCTCATGTGATGGTGTCTGGCTGCAGGACAGCCCTCATGTCCTGTGTTATCTGCCACTGGGAAAAAGTGGCTTTGGTTTGAAACTCCTTTTCTGCCTCTTGTTTTACTTTGGTGTCTGGAGCGAGCTCAGGGACGTGCTCACGGGTGGCAAGATGGAGCTGAGCAGCAGCAGTGCCCCGGCTGGCCTCTGTTACTGAAGGGCTTTTCCCACGTGTGCAGGCGTGACTTCGGGTACTTGTGCTGTGAAAACAATGCAGGAGAGCTGAGGGGATGTCTGTGCTGGTTGGTGTCTGTCTGTGTTTACCTGCAGGTAGGTGATGTGCCAAGCACAGCGGAGTGAAGCGCTCACGAGCGTGTGGCTTAGACCAGGTCTGTCTGGATCCTTGGCAGGCTGCTTGGAGAAGATTTAAATCCTCCTCCCGAGGTGTCAGCTTCCAGAGTAACTCTGCTCATGGCATCCTTTGCTTAGCCTGAGGGCATCCCCCCAGTACATGCTGGTGGGGTTATTCCCAACCAGTGCACCCCCTTGGGAGCATCCCTGTGCCCAGCTCTGCTGTGGTCCAGCAGCCTGTCCCCTGTGGGCTGTGTGGGGGCTGAGCAGGTCCTGCTGACAGCCAGCCCCCTGAGCTGTGATAAGCTGTGGCAGCTGAGTGAGCTGGGGAGAAAACTCCCCTTTTGAGTAGAAATGAGGGCTGAGACCCTCATCAGTCAGCAGTAAAGCAGTGACACGTTACAGTGCATCCACACGCTCAACCTTTGAAAGCTCTCTTTAACTTGCTGAAGAAAAAGCAGCAGTAGCACAAGGGCTGGGGGTTTTCCTCCCAAGATGGACTTGTATGCTTGAAAAAATAACTTTTTGAGGGGGGAAAAAAATTAATTTTAGGAGATGTTTTATACAATTCTGAGAGTTTGATGTTCTGAGCAGTGCTTAGCCCCTTGTAAAGCAGGAAACTCCACAGGTTATCCTGTAGCCCATCTTTCCTCTCCTTTTGGTTTGTCACTAACAGCAAGAAGCCCCTGTTGACATGAGGAAGCAATAGTGGCAGAGTGCATTATGCAGTGACAGTTTCCAGTTAACATGGCTTTACAGCAGGTAGCTGTTGGCATTTGGTAGCTGGCTGGGTCTCTGCCCACTGCCATGTGCTGCTCTGGTGCTTTAAGAGGATTTAATTCCCCAAGTATTTGAATGTGAAATGGTGTGATGGGAGCAGGACTCCATGGGGAATAATGCTTTACATGTGGACCCATTAGCTCACAGGGCTCACATTTTAAAGGTTTTGTTGCTGTTCCAAAGCTCTCATCATAAATTTTCTTACCGCAGAGCCTGACTTCAAAGTCAAGCAGCATGCAGAGCACCAGGCAAGCCCTCAGATGTCAGGGTTTTATGAAAGGCTGATCTCTTGGTTGCTCTTTTCTCTTTCTCTTTTCTGTTTTTCATCACACTGTTGATATCTAGAAGTCTGGTAAATATATTTCCTCTCTTTACCTCGAACACTCATTCCCCTTCTTGTGCTGTGTGTACTGCCCTCCTCCTGGGAGCTCTCCCCTTTCTCCTCATTACTTAAGGTGAGGATGTTGGGAGCCTTTCCCTGGGCAGCTGTGTGTGCCTGTGAGGCCCAGGGGAAGGGGTTTGGCTGCCCCCATCACACCCTTTGCTACACCTTGAAGCAGGAGTTGCACAGCTGCTGCATGGGGTGACTGAGTAGAGGGATCTGAGGTACTGATGTCCACCCTGGGACCCTGGAGGTGCAGTGGGTACCAAGCCTGTTACAGCCAGAGCCAGGACAAGTGCCCTGGAGTCACACCCGGGGTGTCACAGAGAAGCTCTTTCCACCTGGAGCTTTCTCCCAGCATCAGTGAGATCTGTGTCACCCTCAGTGCAGCGAGCATCTCAAGTGCTGCTGGCGAGGGAGGGGATCCTGGGGCTAAACTCAAAGCTCTTTCTCCACCAGGACAGACTGGCACCATCCCTGGGCAAAGGGACAGTTGGATGACTGAACTATCTTGTAGGATGGGCAGCTCTGAAGTGTGTGCTCTGGGAGTTGCCTCCTGGCCACCCAACCTGGCAGATCAGCTGCTCTGGTTGTAGCTTTGCCTTCTGCCCCTGAACTCCAGCTGTAGCTTAGAAAAGAACAAGGCCAGTGTGACAGTCATATGCGTTAGTATGTGGAGATTCTAAAACCTATCTACATCAGTACTTTGATATTTTCTAACCATCTTTTTCCACTCTCTTGCTAGAGAACAGGAGATGGTCACAGATAAACAAGACTGGACTGTTTGAATGGCCTGTCACAGAGCCATTAACATCCTCTCTGCATCTTTCTGAAGTGACAGGGAGTCTTCCCCTGATGAAAGCTCAAGGAAATCAGTTATTTCATAGTGTGCAAAAGGTCAGATTAAGCACAATAGTCTTCAGACTGAGGAGTATTAGAAGTAAAACATAGTGGGTGTTTTACTACCTTTTATTTTTTCAGTGGTGTATAGTAGGTATTCAACTTTTCCAGTACTATTCATTATTCATACATAGTTTTTTCTAAAATGTACTATTAATCTTTTTCCTTTTTAATATGCTACTGGTAAAGGTTTTAAAAAGCATTTATTGATGCAAAGGTGATTGTTGCCTTTGTGAGCTGTTTTGAAGTCGGGTGTAATTGATTGTTTTTGTTAATATCTCCCAAGTTGCTAAGCACTTGCCTTAGTGAGTCAGTCATCTCTAACAGGTAATATCCTTGAAAGCAGAAAATAAAAGCTCAGAGAAGTAATTAAAACCCCCATGACAACAGTGCAGGTTTTCCCTTCTGGTGTAGGTATCTCCTGTGCTTGCTCACAGAGCTCTGGGGCTGGATGTTATTGGCACATGGATATTTACCAGACTTTGGCTCAGCCTAAGACCTGTGTGCTCAGAGTCTGAGGTGATGGTGACACCTGAGGGATGTGAATAAGTGTGAAGAGATTCTCTTTCCCATGGTAGTGTTTGACTGGAAGCATTTTTGCTTTGTTCTTAGTAAAACATGTTCTGGGTTTTTCTTGCACCATGTCCTAAATCAGTGCAAAGCCATCCTGCCTCAATTCCTTGACAAACAGATGTTTTTAAATGTCCTGCCCCCCTACCTCTACCATCTCTATTTTCCCTACCTGCATCACAGTTTCTGGTTTCACGAGAGCCCAGGGGTGTTTAGTGTGGAAAAGGGGGGATCTTGGGAGTGTTTTCCACCAGGTGCAAGGGGCCAGTCTCTGTTCAGTGGTGCCCTGGGGTAGGACAAGAGGTGATGGTCACAAGCTGGAACAGGGGAAGTTCCACCTCAACATGAGGAAAAACCTCTTCACTGTTAGTGACAGAGCTGAACAGGCTGCCCAGAGAGGCTGTGGAGTCTGAGAGATCCCAGCCCCACCTGGCTCTGTCCCTGTGTGGGCTGCCCTGCCTGACCCTGCTCTGGCAGGACTTGATCTGCAGAGCTCCCTTCCAACCCCCACCATCCTGTGATCCTTTCATCACAACTGCCAGGCAAATCAGCTGTAGGGAAAGTGATGAACAGCTCTCCACCCTCAGTGGCTTCTCCCTGGTGTTTCCCTTCCCACAGACCCAAGCCTGGTGCCTGGCAGAGGCAGGGACACCTCAGTCGTGCTGCCAGAGCCTCTTTGGAAAGAGCTTAAACAAGGAGCCTGGAGCTGCCTGCTGGTCATGGGCAGCTCCAGAAGTGCTCCCAGCACCAGTCCCTGTGAGGAACCCACCTATGCTCAGCCTCCAGAGCCAGAGTGAAACCCCAGCAGTCTGTAAGGGCTTGCTGATGCTCATCCAGAAGCCCTGTGCTGCTCTTTCTGGGGTGTAGGAGTGAGGCACACCCCGAGGCACTGAAAGGAGCTTGGTGGAGTGTTTTTTCTTTGCAACCCAAAATAGCTGGTGTTCAATTAAGCACAAATCTGGGATCATTAGTTAGGCTGCTGGGCTCATGGCTGCAGGTTGCTGTAGGGAGACGTGGGTCAGAGGGACTGGCCACATGCCTGCATTGTGGAGAAGTGCTGCAGCAGCTGCCTGGGGATGTCTGCCCCTCAAAACTACTGCAGAAAATAACTGCTTTAGGGAGAAAGTGCTTTCCAGCTGTTGCAGGGGAAGGGTGGTTCAGTGGTGGGAGCACTGGTCTAGGGTGTGGAAATCGAAGTTCACTTGTGTGCAAGCTTCCTGCACGACCCTGGGAAAGTGGAGCCAGATTCCTCAGATGACTGTGCCTCAGACTGTCCCCACAAGTGTTGCTGTGCCTGTGACAGGCTGCTGACAGTGCCTGTTCCCCCTCTGAGAACTGGAGGGTTTTAAAGGATCTCATGAAGGTGATAAAGTGGAAGATGATAAGGTGGGCATCTGTGCTGAGTAGCTGCTCAGCCAGAGCAGGATCTGCTGCGTTCCCCTCTCCGAGGGCAGCCTGTCCAAGCTGGGTGCTGAGCTGTTGGAGTTCTGGGTGCTCTGGGCCAGGGGTGAGACCCAGGGTGATGGCTCATTCTTTCTGCTTTGGAGAAGGGCAGAGGAGCACCGGGTCCTGACTTCAGTGCAGCTTGTATGGGCACGCAGCACATTTTATTGCTGGAGGAGCTCCTGACTAAGCAAAGGCTTGGCTAACACGAGCTGTGTGAGCCTCCTCGGGCTTCACACGGGGCTCCTTTGGCTTGCACGAGCTCACACGCCACGGAGCTCGCTCTGCAGCAAGTGCCTGCCTGCTTAGGGAGTAAGGTAAGGCAGCCAGAGGTGCTGTGTGCAGGGCTGCCTGCGGGCAGGGTGTTGTGCAGGGTCACTGGGGGAAGCTCGGGTGCCACAGAGGTTTTGGCAGCCCGGCAGGAACACGAACGCAGCGCAGCTCCTGTGCTGGGCCACAGGTGGAGCTGCCTCTGCTGCTTCTCTGGGCTTGCCCGTTCCACTGTGCTCTTGGAAAGACAGAGGGGTTTATGATGATGGGTTTTCATTCCCCTTGAACAGTGTTAAACCACTGCCCCACACAGGGCTCTCGGGAGCAGCTGCGTCCCGGGCTGGCTCTGCAGGCAGGGCCCCATCAGCTCTGCTGGTGACCCCATGGGAGCTGTTTGGAAGGGTGGTCACAGAGTGTCAGGGCTTGGAAGGGAGCTAGAAGATCATCCAGTCCAACCCCCCCTGCTAGAGCAGGGGCACCTAGACCAAGTCACCCAGGAACAGATCCAGGGGGGTCTGGAATGTCTCCAGAGCAGGAGACTCC
>JAABPQ010184310.1:0-10521 GCA_033439865.1 Alcedo quadribrachys
GAGAGAGAGAGTTTAATAAATTCTTCTCTCCCTATAAGCCCCTGCTCTCGCATTTTATAAAATTTAAGATAATACCTGTCCAAACTAGGACACTTTGCCATGGGGAAATTCACAGCAACTGCTGCTATCTCCAGAGGCATCAGAGCTGAGTTTATTTTGGAATTCTTGCAGAAATTTTCATTGTATAATGCCAATGAGTGGCTGTAAAGCTACATTCTCAAATTGTTTAATAATCCTACCATTTACTTGGAAGAGCCCATTTTCCTATGAGAACAGAGACCTCCCTAAAGGCTTAGGGATGGGCATTTAGCCACCCTCAGAGAAGGCTGCCTTCCCTGGGTGTGTCCTTCCTCGCCAGATGGAGAAATGAAGAAAAAACTCCTAAAGGCCATAGTGTGTTAAGAGAAACATGTGAGGTCAGATGCTTACCAAAATACAACATAGAAGAGAACAAAGTGGGGCATGTTGGGCTGACTATTTTTCAGCTTCATGAAAGGGGAGAAGCTGTTCCTGATGAAGATTTCAAGGGGACAGTAGGGTACCACCAGCAGGTGAGGACCTCCTAGAGTGCACAAGAATTCCTGGATATTAACAGTCACATGAGAAGAAAAATGCTGCATGTGGACCAGATGAAAGCTGTCTTCTGGACAGAGAGTTATGGGCCAAGTGAGAGACCTGGCAGTGAGAGAAGGCTCCATGTCAAACTGAGAGCAGAAGAAACCAAAGCAATAGATTGATCTCATCCTCCCATGAACTGTGGCACCTCTAGGACTAGAGGAATTGTCTTCAAGTTGCCCCAGGGGAGTTTTAGGCTGGAGCCGAGGAACAATTTCTTCCACTTCAGGGTTGTCTAGATCTGTTCCAGGCTGAAGTCCCCGTTATACTTGGAGGGGTTTCCAAGCCGTGGAGATGTGGTACTGAGAGACATGGGTTAGTGGTGCCTTGGCAGTGCTGGGGGAATAGTTGATCTTGATGATCTTGAAGATCTCTTCCAACCTAAATGATTCTGTGATACTCCAAAGGGACTTACTGATTAGATGGACAAAGCCGCTGTGCAGCACACTAGTGGAGTGCACACCTTTGTTTCTCACTATAACTCTTTGCTCTTTCCTCCTTGTTTTCTACACTGTACTTCTACTGCCCATCACCATCAGTAAAAGTCACAGGACCCTGTATGAGATCTAGCTACCTTGAGGTGATGAGAAAATCCCCTGCAGTGGGGCAGGAGACCAGGATGGGAGGGAAGGAAAACCATCACAATGCTGCAGAGCACAAACCAGCAGCAGCACGGCTTTGGTAGGGCAGAAAGGGAGCTGGAAAATATTTTCCCAGCCCACATTTCACATTGGGAAAGGTTGACAGAGAGTGAAATCCACAGTTTCTGTGGGAAAAAGGAATTTTCCCAAGAAATTTATCCCAAGAAAAAAAACAAAACAGAATTCCTGCAGCCTTTCCCCAAAACTTAGGCATCTTTACTCAAACACAGACAAGAAGCAGTGCATGCCTAACAACACAACGTCCCATAAATCTTCACCAGTTCTGAATGCTAACACACTATATCTGCCTATATCCAAGTGAATTCCCAAGCAGGAGCACACCAAAGCTGCCATCTCTTGTTTTGGCACCTCATCCTCAATATCTCTGTAATCAGGAAGACGAGTGCTTAAAAATGAGCTCATCCAGACGTTCACATCCCCCAGAGTTCTTAAAAGTCACTGAGTGTATTTCTGACTCACATAAAACAGAAGCATTCTGGAACACCTTCAGATAAGGTAACATTCTTGCCCATTCTGCTTTAAATGAAATATAAACCCTTTGATTTGTATCAAATACCTAATGATACCTAATATGCCTTGGTATTATATCATTCAAATTCCATACCTAATTAATAACTTAAAAGAAAAATATAATCAAAGAGTTGCTTTGATGAATGCTCATGACTAGCTGCATTAAAACTGATACAAAGGCCATTTAAAAACATTTCATCCATCTCTTCTCTCATGAATAGCATTTTTCTTTGGCTATTACCCAATTCCTATTTGCCTTATTCAGAGGCTGGTGTGAACATGACCCTGTCAATTCATAAAAATAATCCTCTCATCTCACCTCTCCTGGAGACAGAGCAGGAACATGTTCCTATAATTTTCAACCCTCTGAAAAAAAAACTTAGAAATATTTGACAATAACCAAAATCTCCCAGTCTACCTAAACCACAAGGATGGAGCTTCTCAGCCTCCAAAGCTACACTTTATACACTGTATTTTAACCAAGTTAAGGACAAAATGTCATTGTCCTGCAAAGGTGAATCCCATGGTTCAAACACAGATACCATGCTCTGAAGTCAGGCTTCAAGGGAAAGCCTTTTCAACACTTCTAAATGCATTGCCTTACACACAGTTCTAATACTGCATCGTTGCACAAAATTAGGAATATCTCAAAGGGTAACTTGACCATCTCACTTGCTACCCCACTGGCACTTTATTTCTTCTTCTATACTCTGAAAATGCAGATGTATATGAAGTAATCCACCAGACAAGATGAAAAGTCTGTGTGTATGTTCTTCCACTATCACAGTTCCTTGGCTGCTTCTGTATTTGACAGTCATCTCCCACAGTTACTATCACCTTAAGCAGCTGGTTTCTTATTTGTATGAGTATTTTATATCAGAAATTGTAAATTTATCAAACTGAATGCATTTTTTTTGCACTGATGATCTTCTAGGTCCCTTCCAGCCCCTAATATCTGTGATTCTGTGACACCTCCCACCAAGCCAGCTTGCTCAGAGCCCCAATCTAATCTGGTCTTGGACACATCCAGGGACAGAGCATCCACAGATTCCCTGGGCAACCTGTGCCAGGGTCTCACCACCCTCAGAGGGAGGTGTTCCTAATGTAACATAAATAGAATCATAGAATCTTGCCCTCATCCAGCTTAAAGCCATTACCCCTCAACTTGTTACCGTTTAAACTACACAAGCAAGAAGTCAGTAATCAGCAATAAATCAAAGAGAACTTTTTAATCCAAAAATTGTTATTCAACAAAAAAAACTCTTAAGAATACACACAATCACTGTATATGACAAAAAAGCAAATGAGAAATCAAAACTGAAAAGGAAAATATAAAGATGTAAGTAATAAAGTTAACTTGTAAATATTAAAAACTTAGCAGGTTGAACAACACAGTTTCTCATTATCTTACAGAAAAAAATCTCAGAAAACCAGTTTTTAAGTCCAGCTAAGTACCTGGTTTACTTGAAGATATGCTTAAATAGAACACGTGTTGCAAACCATGTTCATAGTCATAGCAGGATTTTGCCAGAACAGGAAATGTAAACTGTCTCATCTCAAAGCTGAGGTGAAGTTATGTTCCCAGACCCTTGCAGTACTTGGAAGGAAATCTGGGTCAGATTGCAGATAGGGTGTCTTGTGAAGATGAGGAGTTAAAAATGGATAGTTACATCTCCTTCTGTCAGACTGCACACACCAGAGTATAAATATTGACTGAGACAACACAGGATTATTTTCAGTCATTTGAGAAGGCAACAGCAAGATGCTGATCCTCTCAGGAAGCACATCCCATTCCCCTCTTGTTGTGACTATCCAGGGTACTATGTATTAGCTAATAGCTGTAATTAATGCTGGCACGGCTTGCTGCATAAATAAAGCTTCAGCCTTTCCACTTTTCTTCTGCAAGTGTCGTGGTTTCTCTTTTTATAAATATGAGAAGGATAAAGTGTGCAGAACATTCATGGCATGAGAATGCAATCCCAAATTCCAAGACTGCAATATGTTCAGCAGAAACGTTTTAAAATGATACATGAAACTGTCACCAAAAGCTGAAATTCAAACCAAATTATTTTCTACCTTGTAGTTCAAATATTCTTTTAAAGTGAACTTCACAGTGCTTGGAGAAAATACAATTGCTGGGCTTTCAGCAGGCAGACTGGGAAAAATTTTGGAGAAATGGTATGTTAGGGACTGTTACAGTTTCTCCTCTGAGACAGTTCTGGGATAAATCACACACACAGAATCACTGTGGTTGGAAAAGACCTTTAAGATAAGTAAGTCCATCCATTATCTAATGCTACTAAATACTTCCAGGGTTGATGATTCAACCACTTCCCTGGGCAGCCTGTTCCAGTCTTTGATAACCATACTGGTACAGAAGTTTTACCTCATGTACAACCCAAACCTCCCCTGGGGCAACTTGAGGCCAGTTCCTCTTGACCTGTCATTTGTCACTTGCGAGAAGAGACCAAAACTCACCTTTCTCCAACCTCCTGTCAGGGAGCTGTCGAGAGCCAGAAGGTCTCCCCTAAGCTTCCTTTGCCCCAGGCTCAACAAGCCCACATCTCTCAGATGCTCCTCACAGAACTTGTTCTCCAGACTCTTCCCCTGCTCTGTTGCCCTGCTCTGGATACACTCTAGATCCTCAGTGTCCTTATAGTACTTCAGCACCAGAACTGAACCCAGTGCTCAAGCTGCAACCTCACCAGTGCCAAGTACAGTGGGACAATCACCTTTCTGGTCCTGCTGGCAAAACTATTCCTGATCCAGGCCAGGACACTGGTGGCCTTCTCAGCCATCTGGGCACACACTCATCTCCAGCTGGATGTCAGTCAACCCCCCCAGGTGTCTTTCTGCTGAGCAGATTTCCAGTCACTTCGCCCTAAGCCTGGAGCATTGCTTTGACCCCCCATCCAAGCTCTGGTTTTAACATCCAATATATCTGCCCTAGCAGCTTCACTGAGTGTTTGGGTTTATGTCCTGACACATGGATTGTCCTTCAATCACTCCCTGTCTTCTAACCCCTGAATATTACCAGCTCATAGCAAGGTCCCACAGGCTCCATGCTCTGTCTGCATGGGGGCTGTAAGCTGGAGCCAACAGAGGAACAAGAGAACACGCACGTACATTTTTTTCCTCCATTTCTTCAGAGGCATCAAGAATTTGAAGATCTTCAGAGTTAATGTGTTTTCTGTGGATTTCAATGCTCTTTGTGGATTTTGTTTCCTTGAACTCATTGAATCTCCTCTCACACCCAGATAACAACACAAATTCATGAAGCATTCTTAACAGGTTGCCCAGGGCAGTGGTGGTGCCCCATGATCCCTGGAGTGGTTTCCAAGCCCCTCATGGAGATGTGGCACTGAGGGATATGGGTTACTGATAGAATTGGTAATGCTTAATGGTTAGACTTGATGATTATGAAGGTTTCTTCCAACCAAAATGATTCTATGATGAACCTCCAGAAAGAGTTCAGTTTTACACACCCTGGCTCTTCATGAAGTACCACTGGGACTACCATAAGGATGCTTTCATTAGCAAACAGAAAAGAGCATCTATTGCACTAAAGAGAGGGTTTAGAAAAAATTACTTCCCAGATTCAGCACCTCTTTGTGCACTTCCTATTCAGCAGCCATCTGAATCCACCAAGTGAAGTCCTGTGAAGTCCTCAAGGTTCAAATTCTATAGTTGCTCCTTAAATCTCACCCTGAGTAGCTCCAAGAAAAAGGGAAAACAAGAAGTAAAAAAAAAAAGTGGACAGCAGAGAGAAAATCAGCCATGTAATGTATGGGTCTCTTGGGGTACCAGGTCAAGGTGCTGTTTCTGTATTTTTCCCTTCAGAAATATGTTCAGTTCTGGAAACCCAAATTCCACTGAGATCTGAAACCTGGTCAATGAAGGTGGGAGCACATCAGTAGCTCCTCACCTGGTCTGAAGGATCTTCTACACTTCACTAAGATGCAACTCACATTCTCCAAGATTGCAGTAGCTTGGTAAAACCTTGGCTGCTTAGGATGGGAGGGCTGAGATTTTTCAGGGAAAAAAAAAACCAACAAAAAATGAAATTAGAGTCTAACTACCACCTTCTTTACCAGCATCTTTTCAGAAGAAAGACCAGTACTTGCTCAGCCCTTTGAAAGGTGGTGAGTGCACACCAACCACCCAAAGTGAGTGACAGGCTACCAAACAGGATGGTGACAGCTAAGCGCTGCAAACCTTTAGTTTGAGTTCTAGGACTAGTAAGTATTGAAGAATCCCAGAGTCCCAGCATGGTGGGGGCTGGAAGGAACCTCTGGAGATCATCTGGTGCCACCTCCCTACTCCATTCAGCAGGGTCACCCAGAGCAGAGGGCCCAGCATTGCAGTGTCCAGACATGTTTGGAGTATCTCCAGAGAAGGAGACTCCACAACCTCTCTGGGCAGCTTGGGACAGGCTCTGACACCCTTACACCAATGAACTTTCTCCTCCTGGTCACATGGAACCTGCTGGCTTCCAGTTGGTGTCCCTTGTTGCCTCTTGTCCTATCACTTGTCACCACTGGCCAGAGTCTGGCCCCATTCTCTTGCCCCCTGGGGGCCCTTAGCTCTGGCTCAGCATTGATCAGATCCCCTCTCAGGCTGTTCTTCTCCAGCTGAACAGTCCCAGGGCTCTCAGCCTTTCCTGGGCACAGAAATGCTCCAGGACCCTCATCATCTTCACAGCATCTGATGGATTCTCTCCCATAGTCCCTTGTCCCTCCTGGACCGGGGAGTTCAGACCTGGACACAATAACTAAGAGATGGCCTCCCTAGTGCGGAGTAGAGGGATAGGAGAACCTCCCTCAACCTGCTGCACTCACTGTTCTTAATACCACCCCAGGAGACCATTTATCTTCTTAGTCACAAGGGCATGTTTACTGCTCAGGGGCAATATGTTGTCCCATAAACCTCCCAGGACCTTCTCCTAGTTTTCCAGGTTTCTGCTCCTGTATCTGAGACCTGAAATCAGTCAGGCAGCTCTACTGGGTACACATGGAAAGGTAAAACAGAAAGTGAAACAAGGTGAGAAACAAGACTGCACTATGCAAGCAAGACAGAAGATGGTGCAAATCTGCATGTTTGAAGTAAATCAGTCACATTTCTCTCAGTTTGAAAAATTCAAAAAGGGAAGGAAAATTATATATCAGAAGAATGAAAACAGTACTAGCTATATCTTATTTCTCTTCCCATGTGGGTTTAGCTGGCCTAGCTCCCTTTGATACCTGCTTCTGTGTCAAAGAAGCTCTACATCATTTCAAGCAGATTTTAACACAGTCACAATTCAAACCCAATTTGCAATTTTAATAACCTTGTATAAATTTAATATTAATTTAATGTGTTCTCCCAAAGGCTCAAGCATTGTTTTACAGAGGCTTACCTCCCCGGTCCCGTGCTGCTAGATTCTGTCCTCTTCTGAGAGTAATATCCAACTGGTACACACTGGGATCCCCAGAGGGAAAATCTGCATTACTCATTTCAACTGGATTTGTTTTCTGTAGGGGTAAAAATATGAAAATGCAATGGTTAATGTTACTGAGAGTTTCAATTAAGGTATATTCGTCTTCTGTATCACCATCCTGTTGAACTGAGTCAAGGGTGTATCCTACTCCCCACCACAGAGCTAACACCCCAACACCAAGGAAGCTATTCTTGTCATCATTGTGACAACTCCTGAGCATCCTTCTTCTAAAAAAACAAAAACAAAACCAAAACTGTTTTGCATCTCAGTGCTTAAATTTGTTATTAAAAAAAAAAAAAAAGTGGTTGAAAATTAATTCTTTCATAATTGGCAGCCTCCATTAATTAAATTCACATATGCTTCTGGCCCAATGAAGCAGAATAAGTCAGAAAAAAACAGAGCTAAAACTTACAGGATTATCTGGGTCGTCATTGCCAGTGCCCTCAAACCTATATTTATTAAACAGTGGTAATCTACACATTGAATAGACACACGAGTTACGACTTTGTCAGCAGTACTTTGACAGATATGTCATCTTTTATGCATAGTTACATATAGGGGGGGAAGAAATCATAAAGGCATTAAATGCTGTTGTAGCTCTTAGTTTGTAACACATGAACACATTGCCTGCATGCCAGGGCAAAGACAATATTCTTGAAGTAGTTATCTGTATAAACTCTATCATAAAACAATCACAGTATCACAGAGTATTAGGGGTTGAAAGGGACCTTAGAGATCATCGAGTTCAATAAAACAAAGCAAATGAAAAAGGAAGTCAGAATGCAAGGACCTTTCTGGACTGCACGACGAGCAACTGCATTTCTGTCCCAAATGACGCAGGAGAGAAATTATAATTCTTAGGAATAGTTTTGCAAAATATTTTTTAACACATCTGTGTGTAAGTTGCATCTAATTACAGTGCATGCTTGGAGCACCACATTTAATTTTAACACTATAACAACTATATCTATTATACAGCCAGAGTCCTTATGGGAACTTCATACATTATACATGCTGAGCACCATGGTTCAATATTCTCATTGAATAGGAGCTAAATCTTTTAAGACCAGCATTATAAATATTTTAGTATGTGATTACGGGTCCTCTGCAAGGAAAAAAAAAACCCAAAACATCAGGATCACAGAAATATCCTGGAGACCATGTGTGCACTAAGTGATCTACCACTTCAACACTCAATTTCCCTTTTTTCTCCTCCTCCTCCTCCCCTAATTTTTAACATAATAATAAACCTAAAGGAAGATACAAAATGAAGTCATTTGAACACAGTTTATTCTCGTTATCCCAGAGTCACAGCATACTGATGTGCTCACCACCCCCATCACAAGGAAATTCTCCCATACCAGCACCTTTCAGAGAAAATGGGTTAAGTGGACTTTGATCTGGTGGAGAGCTGCTGTTCTTGAAATCTCTCAGTGTTTACCTTCTGATTTTGCCCATGCTGTCCATGCACAACAATTGCTGCCCTGATTCACAACAACCCTCCAGCCTGATTCTTCCTCATGGCATCTGCCTCTCCCATCCCCTCTGACAAAGGCTCTGCATTAAAAGTCCTTGGTTTTAACAGTGCTACATGGATCCTTTTTTTTTCCCCATTCTCACCTCTTTTCAATGATACTCATTGTAATGAAACTTTTTAACATTTGACGTTCCTTAGTTTTTTAGAGAGCTGCTGGAGGAGGCTAGAAACACTGAGGTGAGTGCACAGGGCAACAAGCCTGCAGGACATAAACAGTTTCACAAATGAAATAAAAAGCACATAAACTCTCCCTAAATGTTAGAATGTCCACCAGCATTGTGCATCACAACAGCAGTATTTCAAGTGTATCACTAAACCTGGAGCTTGCCAAAGTAAACTAAATGATCAATGAAGCAAGTTTCAATCACCTCTTTCAGTTAAGAAATTTGACCAGTAAATTACTAGTAAAACACTAACAAAAAGCAACTGTTAAAAAAAAATATGAATCACCTTGTGAGTGGCCTGTAGTAATTACCTGAAGTTAGGAATATTTGGACAAAAAAAACTTGAGAGCACTAATGAAGAGCTATGTTTGCCCTAAAAGTGGGACTGTTTAAAAACCAAACTCTCTGAACTTGCTTCCAACTAATAATGTCAACAAAACAAGTTCTTTGTAGCTTAATAAATTATTAGTTAAATAAATAAATTTATCACCACTAAGAAGCTGTTTTAAGATTCAAGTCTCTTACTAGCTACTGTGGGGTGATGACATCAAGCCTGACAAGTAAGGGCAGACCTTCACTTTTAGAGTCTAAAATGTGCAGAAAGTCTTGAAATTACATTTATTGCATCTTTAGCAAAAATACTGAGATTCCAAAGACAAGCAAGGCAATCCACCATTGTTTCACACAGGCAGTATCACCTGTAACAAGGCAATGCCCAAATTAATTGCTTTGAATTATTAAATGTGTGTGAAAGTCAGGTTTGTGACCATCCGAGGAATCTCAACAGGTCCATGGGACCTGATGTGATGCATCCCAAGTTCCTGAGAGAATTGGTTGATGAAGTCACCAAGTCACTCTCCATAATATCTGAAAAGTCCTGGCAGTCAACAGAGGTCCCTGGTGAATGGGAAAAGGGACACATTACACCCATTTTTAAAAAGGGTAGAAAGGAGGACCCTGGGAACTTCAGACCTGTCAGCCTCACCTCTGTGCCTGGGAAGGGCAGGGAGCAGATCCTCTTGAAGGTCTGATGTGGCACACAGAGGTAATCAAAGACAGCCAGCACAGCTTTCCTAGGGGGCAACCCTGCCTGGCAAACAGTGGCTTTCTATGGTAAAGTGACTATGTCAATGGACAAGGGATGACCTATGGATGTGATCTAGCTGGACTTCTGAAAGGCCTTTGACACCATTCCCCACAACATCCTATTTGCCAAGTTGGAGAGATACACCATTCCCCACAACATCCTATTTGCCAAGTTGGAGAGATATAGATTTGATGGGTAGACTGTTCAGTGGATAAGGAATAGGCTGGATGGTCACAGATAGAGGGTAGTGATCAATGGCTCAGTGTCTAGACGGAGAGCAGTGACAAATACTGTCCCTCAGTGGTCCATGCTGGGACTTATACCAAGAACTGTACAGTTTCATATTTTTATCAATTATATAAAGAGTACAGAATCCGCAAGTTTGCAGATGATACTGTGGATGCTAAAATAACTACTGCCTGGAATTTTCCTTCTCGTGGGATCGCAAAGACTCCCACCAGCTGTGACCT
>JAABPQ010184481.1:0-10512 GCA_033439865.1 Alcedo quadribrachys
TCTATCTATCTATCTATCTATCTATCTATCTATCTATCATCTATCTATCATCTATCTATCATCTATCTATCTATCTACAGCAAATTGGGATATCAGATAAACGTAAAATTAATATCTCAGATAAAACAAACAGTGGAAATAACTAGCGTAAATAAGGAATGCTAGATTAGGTAATATGCAAGCTTTTCATTTTATAGATTCATGGATTGATTTGATTGTGTGTGTTTTCACAGTGAGAAACCATGTTTATTTGCCCCATCACCAGTTTTCATAAATATAATTTCTTGAAAGGGAAGAGCTTGTAGTGTGCAAATTACCTATATATTCTTGGCAATAGTATTCCCAGTGCAACTAAAACCTCACAAGGGTATATTTCAGTGGAAAGTGAAACCCCATAAAGATAAAAACAGAAGGCATTATTACTTTATTTAGTGTCTAAGTAATGCAACTTTTGAAGCACCTTGTGGCATTACAGAAAACCTGTATTTTCAATTAATTAATATTTTCAGAACTACACTTCAAAATATCTGAACAGGTCAAATATGTCTGGAGTAGAGAAAAGGAAAAAGAAAAGAGAGAAGAAAAGAGAAAAGAGAAAAGGGAAGGGAAAGGAAAGAAAGGAAAGGGAAAGGGAAAGATGTTTACACCTTGAAAAACCAGTTAGTCCACAAAGCTGGGTACTACTTCCTTCACTACTGACACCAAAACCAAAATTACATATTTGTATTGCAGATCAAATAGATCAAAATCTCTATTTTGTGCATTCTTAATTTAGTGTTCCTGTCAGATCAGAGGAGGAAAACTTTGCCTTTATCAGTTACAGCCAGAGACTCTAATCTTATTAATTTCAAAATTATTTTTCAAATATTTTAATCTAAATTTGTCTTGATAAGATTTCTGAAAAGAAACTGCAGTGCTGGCTGCCTGTTCCTCATAGCTGTAAAGAACTAAAAGTCCACATATTCCTAATTGAGCATAAGGCATTGCTGAGTGACACTGAAATTGTTCTTGTCTCTATTCAAATTATCAGACCGTTTGCCACAACATATTTGTCATTTTAGATTATGAGCTAAACCATAAATACCACCAACAAATTTGAATTTTGACAATCATTGAGTTGGAATAAATAATGCACGGGATTAATAAAACAGTTAGTTAGTTAGTTATTAAATAAGCAAGGATTTTTTTTGGTGATTAACAACTTAAAAAGAGTGTTTTTCTCCACCTTCATGTCTCATTGTTGCAGTAAACCCACCTCTGAAAATCTATATTTTCTGAACAAAGATCTTGCTACAGTTGGACTCTGGGATCTTTTTCTGATAAGGTTTCCCTATGATGAATAATGTAGTTGAGTTTATGCTACCCATTTTTTTTCTCAGTGGAATCACTAAAAGAGCAGAACTTTCTAAGTATCCTGCTGCTTTTGAAGATCTCTGTGGCAAACTTTGGCTGAAATTAACAAAAAAACCCAAGATCAGATAGTCTCAAAAATATAAGAAACATGACTTTGTACATTTTCCATCTTCACAGATGTGGATTAAAATATAAGAGACTGCAATTTTGGAGGCATGTGTGCAGGAGGAAGGGAGATATTTTCAATTACCAATTTCAAGCCAAATATTTATGAATATATAGACCTTCCAGAGAGTTGTGTAGGATAATCTGAATTAGAGATAATTGCCACTGAGCTCCCCAAAACAACCATAATCAGATTTCTGAAACAGTGAATTAACAATCAGAGTGTCATATTAATAATCCAGGGTTTGTATATTTATGCATGCTGCTGCATATCCTATTGCATATTCCTGGGTAAGCAATTTCATCCCCTGTACTACATCCTATCCACCATGTCTTTTGTTCAAACTGTAAAGTTGTTTCACATTGTCAGTCCTCTTATGCTTTTTTTGTTCAATATTCATTAGGGTGGAAGTGAATTTTAATTACAGACAATACATTTTGATTCTTTTTTTTTCAGAATGGATAAATAAGGGCTGCTGAAGCACCTATCAAGTGCATCAGCAGCTGCAGGAGCTTTGTGGAACTGGAAGGAAAGGGAAACAAGGATCACAGTGAATGAAAACTTCATATCTCAGAGCATGTAGTATAACAGCTGTTGCTAATGAAGAAAATCTGCAAGGTTGAGAGGCAAAACAAGTCTCTTGGCCACACAATGCTACACCTGGATTGTATATTCTCTTTTTTTTTCAGTCCATGTTTTACCAGACACAGAGTGGTTACACAGTCTCAGCATACATATAATTTTCAGCTCAAGGCTGTTTATGAAATAAGATTAGTCAGATCAAATTTAATTTTACCCAGAGGAAATACATGAATGTACAAATCAACTTTCTCTGTTCCAGAGCTGAACATTTATGAGACAACAGTGATATTACACTGGAACTTTACCATATTCTGAAAGGTTTTGCAAAAATGAGTTCAAAAGTCACATATTTTCCAGATCTCATGAGACCTTAATCTTATTGAAGCCTTTCATTATTATATTGTGATGATTCCAGAGAAGGTGAGATTTTCTTCTTATGTCTTTATGACAGGAAGATTTTGAACAGTGAGCACAGTGGCATACATAACTCCTTGGAATTGCTTTTTGGAGCTTACCATTCCAGAGAGTGAGTAAATACACTACCTCTGCAGATTACATCTTTGTTAATTCCTGTTTGGAGCTTGGATTCGTTTTTTTCCCCACCTGTTTGATTTATAATGTATAAAAATATCAAGATTTTTGTTTCCTTCATGAGAAATTTCAGAGAAACAAGAAAATGTGACTAATGAACTCTGTAGTGTGCTAAGTGTGAAATCATTAAATGTTAAGTCATCATTGAAAAAAGAAATGCAGGACAGTACAAAGGGCTAATGTTGGATCCATGAATCACCTGAGTCCAACACAAGCATCATTTTGAGGGCCTGTGTAGGATGACAGCTTTATGAAAATTCTACTCACCCTAGAGGAAATGCAGCACATACTTAGACTCAATTAAGTCTGTCCTTCCTCAATCCTAGCTTCTAGAAATCCTTAAATTGGATGTGTGATCAAATCTAGTTGCCTGGCCATTCTCATGTAGTCAGTAGAGTAAGATGGATAGACACTGAGAACAGACCAGCATAAATATATTCTTAACCTGTGGTGGCAACCCTCTGGGAATTTTATTTCTCAATTAAGTAAAAAGAGAGCCTGACAGAGGATTATATACCTTCTCCCTAAATGATTAAGGGAGTGAAATAACAACTTTTAGTTCTGACAGGTTTTCTGTCCCCTTGAACAAACGTAATTTTTACAATATATTTATTAATGATTAAAAAATCAAATGTTAAAAAAGAGGTCACAGGAAATAAACTAGTTAATAAGAATTATATGTTAAAATGGATATTTATGCATGTAGCTTTCTGTGTATGCTTGAATTAACAAACTAATACTTGCAGATTTCCTTTATTTATCTTTTAATTATTATTTTTTTTGGTCCCATATTGGTAGCATGACCATCTTATGATCTACTGATGAACAAAACTCTAGATATTTTAGTTTTGAGGAAACACTGAAGTGACACCATACAGAAGTTTCCCTTTTCCTTGACTTGATAACAATAGTCTTGCCAAAAAAAAAATCAGTTTTAAATGTAACTTTGGAAAATTTATATTATTTACCCTTAATTAATAATACTGAAAAAAAATCATCCAGTCTTAACCTGAATAAATAAATCTAACCTTGCTATATATGTCAAAAATATCTGGAGAATACTATCATCACAATAAAATATGAGGGGGAACAAATGAAGTACAAAACATACCATCTCCTCTCCAGTCCTATAGAGACTTCCAATACCCACATTGTATAGAGTTGTTTTAGATTATTATTGTGATAAAGTGCATTCCTCAAAATAACAATAACAGAGTGACACAGCTCATATACTCTGAATTTAGTCAAGCAGCAATTGAACATCTGTGGAGTCAGACATTATGTAGAATTGTAGAATTATAGAATTTATTGGGTTGGAAGGGGCCTCCAAAGGTCATCTGGTCCAACCCCCCTGCAATGAGCAAGAACATCTCTAACTAGGACAGGCTGCTCAGAGCCTTGTCCAGCCTGGCCTTTATTATCTCCAGGAAAGTTGCTCTAGTTGCCAAGTCCTTAGAAAACTTCTGATCATCTGTCCAGGAACTGATGTAATTCTAAATTAATTACAGAACTGGAATGTATTTTAAAAACTAATAGCTTTACATGTCAGAAAAAAAACCACCTATTTTAATGCTGTTTTGACAGAAACCTGGATATCTTTGGACTTGACCTGATATCTAAATTTTAGTCAGAGTGCAAAAAGGTTTTATTAGCATTACAGCAAATTAAGAACTTAGAAAGTATGTAATAATTTTTGAAAAATATTTTAAACACCTCAGAGAAAAAAATATCTGAGTTTGGAGTGGAAAGGGCAAGTTACTATTTGGTGTGGCAAAAAACTATATTATCACTCAGTAATACAACTATTTACATGTACTCTGTGCATTGTGGACAGACACTTGCATGGTGACTTGGATTGTGGATGTGGATAATGACATTCCACTTTACTATTTAGCAATAACAAGAGTAATTAAAGTAATGCAGGCCTAAGAAGTTCTCAAGCAGTACATGTCACAGACAATGGAATCCTTACCTTTGTACTGCAGCCAATGCCATCTTTTTAAGTTTCTCATATTTGGATCTGTAGTCAGTAAGATTTTGAATGTTTTGCAATATCCCCATGTAAAAATATATTTAAAAAATAAAATAAGTTGTTTCTTCTGCATGGGATATATCTTAGTAAGTGCTTTAGTAGTGCTATTGTCTGTTTGCAGTAACCACATAGCTTATTCTCTGTTGGAAGCAAGTCAATGGAAATGAAAACTTCAGTTGCAAATCTAAACAGAAAAAGTGAGCATAATTGGAGAAAACAGCCTACCAAGGGAGTTAATCATGGCAGATGACACCCAGGGCATTAAGGTAATTAAGCTGTTGAGTGACCCTGTAAAACACAAGGAGACACATTGGCATGCACAGTCTTTATGCTGCTGCTACTGGCAAAGCTGAAATCATTCTCTACTTGGGATTTTTTAAAATAAATTTGAAATTATTTAATCAACATCACTATTCTGAAAAACTTGTAGAAATTTAAAGTGTATTTAAGTCCTGTTACAACACAGCAGCTGAGAGGAGATGAGAAATATGGAAATGTTTTTTGCCAGTATTCAGATACTTGATACTAAAATAGTGTCCCTCATTTAGGTTAAAATGAATCTAGAAAACTAGTTCTGAAGTGAATACCTCATAGAATCCTCATACTGTACTTCTCAGTCTTTTTAGATCCTCTGACACTGCCAAGTGATCCTGAGACCCAGCAGTGGAGTCATGAGAGGCAGCACCTACCAAAGGCTAGATCTTGCCAGGGTGTTTCTAGAGAAATTCTTCCTCAGAGGTTCTCTCCATCTCTACACATAATAAGAAACTCCATGTAGAGTTGTCAATACTCCTGTTTTTCCCTCTGTGTCCATAAACCACTTGTGATACTCCTTATATCTTCCCATTCTGTTTACATAAAACACACAACTTTGGAGGAAGTGTTTTGTCTAATTCCTAGGAGAATATACCATACTTACTTCACATAATTTCCCCTCTGCTGTTTCATTCCACCAAAGGCTTCAGCACCACACGTGTTTTCATGTCTTTCTTTGCTATCCAGAAAGAGTCATCACCAGAAGTTGGGTCCTTCTGTCACAACTCAAAATAACCATGGATAAGCAAACAGCAAAATGAAATTCAAAGAGAAATTACTATTCATTAATATTCAATTCATGACCACATCTACCAGAAACAATCACACGGCAAGCTCAACCTCTCATATCCAAGTATATGCTCATGAATATCCACACATTACTATATCCTGAATATTTTTCTCTAATTCCTGCAACATTCCACAAGAACAGAAGCAAAGATTCTAAAAGATATTTTATTTTTTCAAACCAGTTGCTGTGTTGAAGTGTTTTTACAGGATAATTATAATACGTTTTCATTTTCAATATTCCAGTTAAGGTTTTTTTTGATTTTCATTCTTTAACTATAGTATAGGTTAAGCACAGTTTTGATGAGTTACTTTTCTGAAATTTTCTGAAATTTTTACAGATAAATACTACATACATGTCTGCAGGCAATAACATATATATTATGGAGACTTTTTTTTTCTGTTTTCCATTTTCTTTTCGTTTTGTGTGTATGGTTTTTCTGTAATACCAGTTATTCAGTTGTGTTTCATGAACAGTCCTTGTGCACTCATTCACAGAAAGAGGAAGATGGAGCAGATACATAAAAATATTATCACAGAATCACAGAAATTAGGGGCTGGAAGGGACCTAGAAGATCAAATCTCCAAAAGGCTGAACCATATTATTTTAAAATTGTACATAAGAAACAGAGGGACTGGAAGAAATGTTTAGGAAGTACCTGTTGGAAGCTACTGTTTGTGATACTGATTTGCTAGGAAGCTCTCAGCAAGCAATTCCATTTTCTCCTATTGTTTCTCTAGGTGGAGAGCTGCAATAATAATCCTTGTTCATTCACAGGGATATCCAATATATTTATCAGATAATATTTCCACAATTTCATAGAACACATAAAGACAGAGTGAAAAAGCAAAATACATTTGGCTTACTTTGTGCTTCCCAAACAAAGGAAAAGGTGCCTCTGTTTCTTGCTCACTTAATACTCGTTTCCTATTTGCTTTCAGAACCAGTTTATGATGGACATGATCTGGGACCTAATGGTGTTGTAAAGATCCATGCATTTATTTGAATCATGTTCTTACCATTAGAGTTTCTCAGCCTGCATTAGAGAGTACTGCATCAGATGATCAGCAGTGCTTTTCCCCAAAATTATGCAGAGATTTAGCAGCATGACTCCCATTGGCAATAATGAGATTTGGGTAGATAAATTACAGTGCACTGCTTCAAATACATATTCCTTATGCACTCCAGAGTCATGATAGTATTTGGACATAAATGGACAATAGAAAATGGATGGTAAATAACATTTTCTGGAAGAATTATAAGGTCTCGTTCAATGAACGTATTGCTTATATTTAAAGACTTTAGGACAACTTGTAGGACTGAGTTTCCAGCTACAATAAATAAATATTAATCCAGCTAAATTTAAGGCATAACAATGTAATGGAACACCATCTCACATGTGCTTTACACAGTAAGGTTTTGTGACACATCAGCTCCAAATGACATCCATGTAACCTCGTATTATCTATCTCAAAACTGAGTTTCTGGATGAATTTAGCAACAGAGTTATAATCTGATAGCAGGACAGCTCATTCTACAGTTTCTAGTGGGATAATGCATTTTATTGACACACATGTGCAGCCACCAAAACTGGATCCTACAACAAGACTGCAGCATGTACCATCCACTTATTTAATAATAACTAACCTGAAGTGTGTCTCCTCCTTCTTGAACACACAACATAGCAAGATTGAGGACACCCTTTGAGTTTTCTCACAACTATGTGGTTGCCCATAACTAGACATATGCCTATGGCTTAAGATTGTAAAACAGGTTTGAAATCAGGAGGAGGAATAAATTTATTCTTTGGTGAGAGACAAGGACTAGATGACCTTTAGAGGTCCCTTCAACCAAGACATTTCTATGATTCTATGATGCCTTCTGGATGTCAGAAGTGAAGGATGCAGTGACCATCTCACTTTTCAGAAGGATGTGAATGTTCATGCATCTACACTAATACATGCATTTATTTTATTTTTTTGCTTTCTCTTTTTGAAGACACTGTTTTAGTGGGAGATAAAAGAACAAATTATTTTGAAAACATCTCACTAAAATCAGCAGAATTACTTCAAATGCTCCTACTTGTGGCTGCAAGTTCAAATCTGAGTGCATCTGAAGTTAAGCATTTACAGGTGATACTTAAAACCATACGAATAATGTGATTTTTCCTGTTGTTGTAGAGGCAGTGTAGATGAAAGCCATTCTGGTATCTAACTATGGAACTTAGGTTTAGAAATCTTAATTTGATAAATATGGTCTTGTAATGTTTTTTACAACAACAAGAAATGCAATAGCAGAGCACAAATAACAACATGTCAGAGCATCAAGAAAGGAAGAGCTTCTCTTACAACTTCCAACATGCAGGATTCATCCTGTAAGTTCTCCTGTAAGAACTTATTCTGAACCTGTTAGCAAACATAGTGCTCACCACTTCTACTAGGAGGCCTGTTTTATGAGGTTTCCTTGATGAAAGTACATATTCAAACCTACCAGGACTGAAAATTATAGCTGAAACAAGAGCAAACTTACTGTATCCATTCATATATACCATTCAACAATCAAATGCACTAGACTGTATATTAGTCCAAACAGAGGGAGTTAAAAAACTAAATAAAAATTTGCACACCATTTGTGCCACACATGGGGATACTTTTATTTAATTCTGTCCTGTAATATTATTTTTTTATAGTTTTACAACAGGCATTCAGTATTAAGACTCCAAAATATCTTGCCTTTTTCTGTTTTATGTTGTATTATGCAATCTTTTTTATGGGGATCAATTCTTCTGATGGTCTGAGCAGAAGAGCTACAATCTCTACAAGTTCACCATTAATTATATGGAACACCACTACAAAAATAACTATGTATGGAGAACCTACAAATAGACAGGGATGTACTAAAAATTAACCCACAGTTAGTTCTTAGTGTGCAACACATGAAATGTATAAATAGTTTTAAATGTGAAAAATTATGATCTCCATCACTGAATTTTGGGTTTATCTTTTTTTTTTAGTTTGAACAGTAAGATGATCATAAACAAACATATTTGCCAAGATAATCTAAATAATTATTTTCTCTGATGAGAAGGGGTTGCTGTGTTACAAAGTAACACTAATTTGAGTTACAGATGGAATGTGACAGTTGTTTAAAATAATTGTAATTAATTTAGTATATCTTTTTACTTTATTTTCTTCTTTTGTTTGTGTTATTGGATTACTTTGGTCCAGCAGAGATAGTTATGCATGAACAAAAACATTCTATGAATAATTATATACATTACAGTAAAACATCTCTCTTGAATAGCAACAATAAAATACTATGATTTATAGTCCTTCTCAGGGAAATAAAGGTGCAAAGATTAATGAAGGGGATTTGCATTAAACAAAATTTAAAAGATATTTGAATGGATCTTCATATAAATTAAACCTCAGAAAGTTAGGTGAAGTTTTCCACAAGAACAAAAGCCAGTGTCAGCTAGCTTACATATGTTAAAGTTGCCTTGTATCCAGTTTACACTTAATTCTTTCAAAGAATAATAATGTCAATATTACGAACAAAGAAACAAACAAAGAAGCACCAAACAAAACAAAAACAACCAAATAAAATCAACCATTAACAAACAACACACACAAAACCCCACGATATACAAACAAAACAAAAAAACCTAATAGCAAAACATTGCCATCACCACCACCCCTTTAAAAAACAAAACCCAAAACAAACCCAAAGAAACAAACAAAAAAACCCAAACAAAATAATTCAACAAAACACAAAGAGATGGTACAAACATATTTTAAGGCAGTATTTTATTTTAATTACCTTAAATAGTGTTAATTTTAAAATGCATTAGTAATGACAGTTTTCTGCTAGACATACAGACACATTCAATAGTCCCAGTAAGCCCATCTGACCTAAATTAATTACTGTGTGATAATGTAAAAAACAAACCAACCAACAAACAAAACAATATATGGGCTTCATTAAATGCCTCTGTAAATCATATGTGAAGATGAAGCACATTAATATGGGAAGATTAGCACACCACAATGAACATAAGAACAAGTATATGTTGGGGTGACTAAAAAAAGTCCTGGCAATACCTGATAATAGAGAAGAGAGCTTAAAGTTATTAATCAAATGCTCAGATAAGAAGATATGACAAGTTTCATATGTAATCATGGATTGGGTCTCACAGGCATTTTGCTTTGAATAACATCAAATTTACATAATTCTCCAATCTCCCATTTCTGGGGTTTTAGTTAATTTTGGTTTTGAGGAGATTTAGCTTCTCATTTTCTGTGATTCTGTGACTGCACAGTAGTGTAAGGGTACACAAGATTAATTTATATAAACTAGCTCAGGTTAGTAGATGTCTAATTTGAGTGTAACTACTGCTCCATGGACATTCACACATTTCTGCCAGGAATCTCTTTGAGAAGCTATGATTCCAGAACGTGATCAGATGTCTTCTCCTAAATATATTAAAAAAAAATCTTAAAAGGAAAACATCCTTCAGCTCTTGTGCAAAGCATGACTCCAGGCCAGGTTGAGAAAGTGATCAAACTGTAGCATAGATGCAATCTTCTGCTTGCACATTCTTCCTTGTTCTTCCAAATCCACACAATAAATAATTTACCATGTGTTTCATTTTTGTACAGTGACAGAATGGTAAAGTATGTAGATTTC
>JAABPQ010184682.1:0-10504 GCA_033439865.1 Alcedo quadribrachys
CACCAACACCCCCAAGTCCTTTTCTGCAGAGCTGCTTTCCAGCACCTCATCTCCCAGCCTCTATTGATAGTGAGGGTCATTTTAATTGTCATTCAGAGAAGCACAGTTTTTCAGAGTTCTACAGAAAACATATGCACAACACTTTCAAAATGGCTAAGAATGCACCTCATCTTTCAGTAACATTAAGTGAAATTTATCCTGAACCCAGAAAAATGTACTTTTACCCTTAACTGCTAACAGCAGGTTACCACTCATCAGCCATTTTTATAAAAATACTATAGTGGCAGAAAAAAGTTACAGACTGCTTGAATTCCTGCCGTAGGTTCATAACCAATCCTGAAGAGCAGCTAACTTCATAATTAGCTCTTAATTCCCATTGAAGTTGCACAAATGAAGGCATAAGATACCATTCAACTCAGTATTACTCATTAAACTAAATATTACACTCAAGATATCTATCTTTAAACTCAAAAGCTTATGGGTAGGATTTAGAGATCAAGGCAACAGAGGGAACTTTTTGGTCAAGAGTCTACTACAGGCTTCCTGACCAACGAGAGCCTGCTGATGAAGCATTCTTACTCCAGCTACAGGAGACATGCTCACAGGCTCTTGTCCTGCTGGGGAACTTCAACTACTCCTACATTTGCTGGAGAAGTAGTAGAGCAAGATGTAGTCAATTCAGGATGCTCATGGAGTGCCTGGAGGATAACTTCTTACAACAAGAAACAGACACCCCTACCCGAAGGGATGCAACACTGCATCTGTTGGTCACCAATGCAGGAAAGCTCATCAGGGCTGTCAAAACTGGAGGCAGCCTGGGCTGCAGTGATCACACATTGCTGGAATTCACAGTACTAAGGGACATGAGTCAGATAAGGAGCAGTCAGGACCCTGAATTTCAGGAAAGCAAACTTCCAGCTCCTCAAGGAGTTAATCAGTAGGACACCCTGGGAAATGGTCCTTGGGGAGAAGGGAGCCAAACAGAGCTAGCAGATCTTTAAGGACACTTTCCATAGAGCACAAGAGCTCTCAAGCCCATGGTATTAGACATCAAGCAAGGAAGGGAAGAGCCCAACATGGCCGAGTTAAGACCAGCTTGTCAAACTACAAGGCAAGAAGGAGCTGCACAGGCAGTGGAAGCAGGGACAGGTAACTTGGGAAGAGTACAAAGATGCTGCCCAATTGTGCAGGGGCGAGGTCAGGAAGGCCAGGGCACGGCTGGTGCTGAACTTGGCAAGGTACATGCAGAGTAACAAGAGCTTCTACAGGTACATCAACATGAAAAGGAAGGTTAAAAAAAATGTACCTCCCTGATGATCAAGAATGGCAAGCTAGTAACAACAGATGAGGAGAACTGCTCAACTTTTTTCTCTTCACTCTTCACTGTCAACCTCTCTTCCCACACCTCCCAAGTTAAAAGACCACAAGGTGGGGACCAGGGGACAAAGTTCCTCCCACTGTGAGGATCATGTTCACAACTACCTGGGGAACCTGAACATACACAAGTCTATGAGACCAGACAAGATGCATCCTAGAGTCCTGAGGGAATTGGCTGATGTAGTTGCCAAACCACTCTCCATTATATTCAATAAGTCCTGGCAGTCAGGTGAAGTCCCTGGTGACTGGAAGCAGGGACACATTACATCCATTTTTAAACAGGGTAGAAAAGAGGACTCTGGGAACTATCACCCTGTCAGCCTCACCTCTGTGCCTGAGAAGATCATGGAGCAGATTCTCCTAGATGGAGGACAGGGAGGTGATCAAGGTCAGCCAGCATGGCTTCACTAAGAGGAAATTCTGCCTGACAAACCTAGTGGCTTTCTATGACAGAGTGACTGCATCAGTGGGTAAGGGACAACCTGTTGATGTGATATACCTGGACTTGTGAAAGGCCTTTGACACAGTCCCCCATAATACCCTACTTGCCAAGTTGGAGAGATATGGATTTGATGGGTGGACTGTTCAGTGGATAAGGAATTGGCTGGATGGTCACATACAGAGGGTGGTGGTCAATGGCTCAAAGTCCAGATGGAGCACAATGAGAAGTGGGGTCCCTCAGGGGTCCATGCTGTGGCCTGTGTTGTTTAACATCTTTATCAATGATATTGACAGTGGGATCGAGGGCACCATCAGCAAGCTGACAGATGACACCAAGCTGAGTGGTGCTGTTGACACACCAGAGGCCAATTGCATATCCTGGGCTGCATGAAAACAAGCATGGCCAGCAGACTGAGAGGTGATTCTGCCACTTTGCTGTGGTGAAACCTTACCTGGAGTACTGTGTCCAGCTCTGGAGTTCTCCAGATAGGAAGGACATGGACCTCCTGATGGAGCAGATCCAGAGGAGGGCCACAAAAATTCTCAGAGCTGGAACACCTCTCCTATGAAGACAGGCTGAGGAAGTTGGGGTTGTTCAACCTGGAGAAAAGAAGGCTCTGGGGAGACCTTCCAATAGCCTATAAGAAAGCTGGAGAGAGACTGTTGACAAGGGCATGTAGTGATACAATGAGGGGCAATGGGTTTAAACTAGGGAAGGGTAGATTTAGACTGGACATGAAGAAGTCCTTTACTATGAGCATGGTGGACCACTGGAACAGGCTGACCAAGGAGGTGGTGGAGGGCCCCATCCCTGATGATATTTAAGGTCAGGCTTGATGAGGCTCTGAGCAACCTGCTCTAATTGAGGATGTCCCCAATTACAGCAAGAGGGTTGGTCTAGATGATTGTTAAGAGTTCCCTTCCAACCCAAGGCGTTCTATGATTCTATGAATATCCTGCTGCTCCATTGCTTAGGATAATTCAAGAACAGTCTGAATGACAAAAAAATAACAATCAGATCTGCAAACAAAGCTCTTGGAAGTCATACATTTGTCCTCAAGATCTCTTCAGCCAGTGGAGGATCCAACGTCCCTAGCCACTCTCTTCAGCAAGCAGGTGAAAAAAATAAAAATCATTATCACCTTTTCCCAACTTCTTAAATGAAAAAAGGATGAACACTCACTGCTATCTCAGAACTCGTTTTTTGTACAAAATTACTGTAACACCAGATACTTCACACACAGACATACACCCCTCCCCCTGAAAAATTACTCAGAGTGAAATTTCTCAAAAATCTATTAAATATGCATAGGTGTGATGGCAACAAAGCTAATAAATATCCATTATTAAAAAAAAAAATAAAGTAATTCTTCAATAAGAAGTGTTATATAACTTATCTGCCACATACTTTCAGTCTGTGTCCAAAAGAAAAACTCACCAGAGTAACTGTTACAAAATAACAGCTCTGTGCACAGCTTTTAAGTCAATTTATTCCAAATAATAATTGCTCTTTCATAAATAATTACACAGTAAAAAACACTTTTATCCCAAGTGTTGATAAAAAGGAGTTATTTAGGAAGAATATTCCAGAAAAAATAACATAGCTACTATAGTGATCATTATCTTCTCTGTACATAAACCTCATAGCTATCCAGATATTTCCTGTTCAGTTTCTACATGGATCTTTATGTAACCCAATGTCCTATAATATTTTATTTTGTTTTGCCTCTATAAGGTGAGTACTGCAATAAAATTGTATAAAATATATAAAAGATCTAAATCAATTGTTTAAGAAGTGTAATTGAGAGAATAAGGCATAAGCATAATATTAAAAAAAAAATCACTCTTAAAATGAATACTCTAATCCTTTAGAGTCACAAAACAGTCTCAATTTTATAGTGAAAGACAGTATCTCAATTTTATAGTGAAAGAGATTAAATACTAACAATGTACCTACCTTCTTTTCATAGGAGAAAATCGCCTTAGTCTCATTTACCTTAAACTATATATCAAGAAATATCCTTATTTCAAATTAGTTTGTGTATCTTTTAGGGTAATCTCTGCTATATAGAGGTCACCTTCTAATTTACAAATCAGATCTTGCCCATATAGGTTATTCATCCACAAAAAGAAAGTAGCCCTAAACATTTTCAGTTTGAAAGTCTTGCCAAGAAGCCCCCGAGGAAGGTGGGATTTACACCCAAACACACAGACAACTGACTTTTGACTTTCAGTAAACAGGAACGTCAAGTTCTACCAGAGGCTATCTGCCTTTAATGCAGATGACTATACAACTTATGGTAAACCACAGCAGAAAAAGCATTGATTACGTCTAATTGTCCTCTACTCAAAAAACACAGAACTCTGAATTCAGTGCTTTAAATTACAAAAGGGACTTAACTACAAAATATGTAGCTCCATTCACCATTAACTTAGAAAAAATATTAATGAACAGAAGTTTCTAGTTTTAAACTTCTAAATGTAGGCTACTTTATACGGGAAAAAAACCCTTTATTTACAGAAATATAAAATATTCAAATTAACAAGTATTTAACACGTCAAATTAAGGGAATAAACAATTATTTATCCAGAGAGGTACTTCTGCACCCCTGCTACAGCAAGCATCTTAACAGCTTGCACACCAGAAGCCAGGCATCAGATGCATAGGTTACCCACACACCTCATGGTATTTACAATTGCCACAAAGAAGGCTTTTCACAACCTACTTAATTTTATGTTTGGTCAGTGTTAAGTATCCTTCATTCTTTTTAGTGCTTAGGTAAGATTAATCTCATAATAAATGAGATACACCTTGAAGACCCCACAAAATAACAGTTTCTCAATTATGCTTGTTTTCCAACTTTAACCAGCAAGAATACAATCAATAACCAGTTTTTGGGGTTCAAATACCCAGTTCACTTCACAACTGCAGCATCTGTGCTTCCTGCCTGCAATCTCTGCACGTTCCATAACAATTAATGCCCCTGATCACAATCAGGGATTGTTATTTGAGCAAATATTATCAAAACAGTACAAAGTGTATTTTCAAAGCATCAAACCAAAAACATTTCAAAGCTTCTCATTGGTCATGAGAATGTCTGGTCAGACCAACAGACCACTAATCTCAGTGTAGCACTTCTAGCCACAGACAAAACAGGCAGCTCCATGGGAGCAACATGACAACAGAAGATAAAACCTCAGAAAGCATCCAAAATCTCAGAAAACTTGCAAATCAAAAGCATCCTGAGCCAGACACAGTATATTTCAATTTACACACCCCCAGGGACATATCTTCCATGAACTCATCCAAACACTTTTTGACCCAATAACTTTTTTTAGCATGTGCACAAAAATTCCACTAATTCCTGAAAAGCCAGGGTTGGCTTTTTTAACACTTAATTTTACTTCATGCTTCCTGGCTGCTGAGACACACTAATCCTTTCCTTAATGAACTAATGACCATTCTGCAACCCTCTTAACCTCTTTCACTCCCTATCTATCAAAACTATTTATTTGCCAAAAGCAAGGTGAAGCCTATGCTATCAGAAAAATCATTTTTCCTTCAACTTAAAAAACAAAATAAATCCATTCCCAGCATTATCTCCCCTTCAAACCTGAAACAAAGTAAAACAACCTACATGCAGCCAAATATTTCATCAGCTGATCCTTGCTACACTTTGTAAATGCTGAAGCTTTGCAAAAATGCAGAAACACTGCACAACTGTACCTACACTTTGAGCATAGTCTCATCTCATTAATTACATAAATATATTCACATGTTTACATATTTACAATTACATGTAAAATACCTAATTTATATAATCTCCTCAAATATGAAAGATTCCCAGGATGATACACAGGGTTTGGGTTTCTATTTTGTGGTGGATTTGGAGTGGGTTGGTTTGGTTTATTTATTTAGTTGTTTTGTGGTTTTGGTTTTTTTAAGACTATCCTAATGGGATGTAATTCTGCAGTATTTAGGAGGTTCCCAAAGTTTAATGAGTTGCCTTCCATCCCCTAGGTGAAAAAAAAACAAAACCAAAAAAAAGAACAAAAAACCAACCAAAACCAACAAAAACCAAACACATTCACAAAAAAACCTACCCAAAACCCCAAACAAAAATTTTAAAAGAGCAAAATCTGAAATCTGTGGGTTTTGTGACTTTATGTAAATTACACAAAGTGTTAGATAACAAAATGCTGCCATGTCACAGTATAGCTGGAGAGAAGAGTATTTATAAAATCAGACAAACTAGGAACTTCAGTTTTATGTAAAGAGTCAATTTATGGTAGGAAAATTTATTGACAACCATATTAATCTTCATGCATATCTGAGTTAAAAACATGCATGCTGTTTATAATGAAATTGTATACACTTTATTCTAAGTATTTACATTTCTTAATTATTCTTCCTATTCATTAAAACATTTGGAAGTAGCATCTACTTTTAATTGTCTCTACACATTCCTGGGTGATTTGGAAGTATCAGAGAGTACTCAATCTCCCTTTTATCCAGTTCAGGTAACGTGTAGAAACCGCCCAACTGAGACCTCCATCCTAGCCAAGCATTATTAGCTTGTAAATCCCTAAACAAAGTGAAACTGTTGCCCCTCCACAAAAAAAAAGTTGCAAGGTTCCCATGATACTCCTTTTTGACACATTTATCTTCTCTGAGAGTTTCTGTAGAACATCTCCAAAGTGTTCTCCCATCTTTGTTTCTTTTTCTTTTATGAGACTATGGAACCACTTCCCTCCCAAAGGAAACAATTATTTCTAATAAACACCTAACAACCAACAGCAGGGGCTTGCTTTAACTCCTCTAATGTGCATAAACATCTTGGAAAACACAGACTGAACTTATCCCGGTATAACAGCCACTGACATCAAGGTCACTGCACTGACAGATCAAAGTTACAATTACACAACATTGTTAGAGTGAAAATCACTCTGCTGGTTCACAGAATGGAGACCAGATCCAGCCTGTGCCTGAAGTGATCCACACACTATGGGAGGCCTGACTATTCCCTTTCAACACAGTAGCCAGGAAATGCTAAACGAGTTGGTGTGGCACTCACTAGTACACCTGAAAGGACAAAAGTTTACTATGCTTCAAATTCTGCACTCCTCATACTTGACATTTCTGTGCTGGATACTGATTTGCACACACAGATCTGGCAAATAATTATGTTGCTTCACTTCTGCACACAGGCAGAACAGCCGTGCCCCTGAATAGTTGGAAGAGATAGTGCATAACTATTAGCATTTAAAACTCAGAAGTCTAATGGGAACGTAGACTTAAGTCTATTAGTACAGGACATCTTCAGATTCAAAGGGTTAGGAATCTTTTTCAGTCATTATAGCTGCAGTATAAACCCCAAGACAATGAAGTAATGTGTCATTTAATTATAAAATTAATAATAAAAATGTGTCCCACAGACAGGTGGAACAACAGAAAAAGAAGGTCACTACAGGATCCAAGAAAGAATAAACTGTTACTGCAAATCATCTCCCCCACACCATCACCCCTGTATGCAAAGAGCACTCTTATTACAGGGGGGCAATTCTTCCAGTCACTTGTACCACACAGGAAATAAAATTAAAAGGTGGGTGGGTGGGGAAACGACTTGGGAGTCTCATTAATTTCATCCCACGGGTACGGAAGTATCTGATTCTTCGCAAGAATCAAAGTCATAAATTGCGAGCAGGTAAATTAAATCACATGTATTGTCAAGTTATTTAGTTTCCCATGTACTTTTTATAAAACATCATCTGCAAAGTCACAGGAGTTATCACAGGAAAAATTAGCAATTGCTGGCACTGAGAAACAACGTTTACAAAGTTTCCTGTCACACCAAAAGGAGGAAGAAATTATCTACACGAGCAGCACTGCATCCAAACCATCCAAGTCTCACACTTCCCTATGAATTATCTATTGTCATGCTACAATACTTTGCCCCCTCACCCCCTCTCCCACTTCAACCCAGGGCACCTCAGTTATCAAAAAATCTCACACTTGTACATAGTAGAACACAAATGAGTAAAATGATCAACAGTTCCAATGGACAAAACTGGGGTTCTTGGGGGGTATAAACTATTAAAGCTGTATTAGCCACAGAATATGTTGGGACTTGACAATTTGAGTTGTGACACAACTAAACATTAAACACGTCTCTTGCATTAATGTTCTCAACACATTCCTGTATCATTCTTCACCACGGCACAGGTTGATACTTAAAATTCAAAGGTAATGTCCTCCCCTCCTTCTATCCTGGGTTTCTAGAGACATAAAAAGCCCACCCTCATGTGTACATGCTGTGCAGTGATTGTGCTGTCTCTGTCCCATGACCTGATGCACACACGAGGTCGAGTGAATCAAAACATCCACAGCCACGGTCAGAACTACTACAGTACCTTCAGAAATAAGGAACTGAAGCAGTGCGGTCATGGGTGCCAAACAGCAATTACAAACAAAAGCTGCAGACTTGGCAAAAGCACATCACAGTGTCTACAGGCTACATGAGTTCAAACTTCTTCAGTCAGGTAAACCTTCCAAAGTCTCTGAACCGCGCTTAACATTACAGCACAGTATGCAGTCCTTCATTTTAGAGTAACAAGCCCATCCATAAAACAAATATTTCAGGATGGTTTTGTTTGCTAACGAATGGCACTAGGCAACTAGTAATACAGCACTATATTTATAAATAATACACTACAGAAAACAAGAGAAAGTAAATTGTTCTCTGCTACAAATGCCTACCAGTGTCCACCAAACTGATTTTAAAAACAGCCATCCCACAAGGGTTTAAAATGTTAACACAGGCAGTAAATGAAGGCAGTAGTAAAACTTCTTCCTTTGTTTGCCTTGGTGGTTTTTAAAAACTCTTCCTTAATTATAGTTGTAACAAAAATAGTGCAGGTTACATGCTTATTATAGAGCTGAGAAGGTCTGAAAAAGCTGCCAAGACTCACTTGGTTATGACATCTTAAGTGAATACCTTGCAAACGTTGGCTGCTCTTACAACACGCTATGAGAAATTTCAATTACAGTGCAATTTGATGGAATGCCCCTTCAAGACAGTAAGCATTCACCGAATACAAAAAATCACCAAAAATTATTCAGAAGCAAAGTATTTTAACTGTTATAATCTACATTTCTGTCCTACAAAAGAGCAGTGACTGACTCCTATATTGATATCTCAGATTTGCTGGATTTTATAATTGGTACATGGACTTGCAATAGCCTATGCATGGTTTTATTTTTACATACAAACATAATGAGGAGAGGTATGCTTTCTATTACTAAATCCAAACAGTAATGGCAAGAGATCTATTCTGGAACTCCCAACACTTGCTCTCTACCCTGAAGAGTTACTGCAGCTTTGTTTCCAAGATTAAGTTTGCACTCCTATGTATATTAAAATGACCACACTGCAGGCCTATCGACTCCCCACTATTCTTCAGCGGCCGTTTCTCCATAAGAAACCTCCAAAGAAACGAGACAGAAAATGCGAGCACACGCTCGAACTGTCTCCAGCCAGAGCGCCTGGCCAAGTCCCTTCCTTGAGTTTTACCTTAACACCCTTTCCTCATCCTCCCCTGCTTGGGAGGGCGGCAAGCACTCGCTGCCTCTTCACGACTCCGTCCTCACTGAGCTTCGAGGAGGCTCCGGCCCTCCCAGTCCCAGAGATTCTTGCTCCCCATAACCCGCACCCACGGCCGAGGAGGCCGCCGGCCCGGAGAGCCCCGGAGTCATTGTGCCGAGAGAGATCGCAGCTGTCAAGGTGCAGCTCGCCCTGCCGCGGGCGGGCAGGCGGGAGGAGGGTCAGCAGCCCCGCGCCGCGGCAGCGCCTGCCCTTCCCCGGCCGCCCTCCGGGCTCCGAAACGCCCGTGCGAGCGAACGGTCTGCGGAGCAGCGGCTGCCTCCGGAGCCAGCAGCCCAGGCGGGCGCCATGCTAAAAACCAAAATGGCTGCCCCAGGGAAAGGAGCCCAGCTCGGGCCGTGAGGGGCTGCGCCTCCGTCGGCCGGCGACGCCGCTTCGCCCGCTGGACCTCGCCCAGGTACCGTACCCGGGCCGCAGCGACCAGGCTCGCCCTCAGGGGCCCAAGGGGCTCGGCTTATACGGGCAGCTCCGCTCCTGCGCCCCGAGCGTGGCCCTGTCCCCGGCGCCCACCGAACCGGTCCCAGCCCGTGCCTCGGTCCCCATGGAGCTCGCCCTCGCCACCCGTACCTGAAGTTCGGCGCGCTCCACCTCCCAGTGCGCTCTCTCCATCTCGAAGCGAGCCCACTCGTGCTGGATGTAGTGCAGGATGCCTGGGATGGTGTAGTGCTGGGGCCGGGACAGCTCGGCGGGGCCCGCCGCCTCCTGACCAGCCGGAGCCACGGGGCCCTGGGGCGGCTGCTGCTGTTGCCCTCCGGCTCCGGCCCCCACGCAGCCCCCACCCGATTGCAGGTTCATGTTTCCACCCGCCTGCGGCGGCGGCTGCTGCGGTCTCGGGGCGGCCGCCATCCCACCACCTCCTCCGGCTCCGGGGTGCTCGTCCATTGTCTGCGGGGAGCCCTCCTCCTCGTCCCGCGGCGGGGGCCTGGAGCAGGGGCCAGGGAGGGGGTGAGCGGAGCTGGCTGGGGCGGAGGGGAGGGGGGCGGGCCGGGCACGGGGAGGAGGGGGCGGCACTGAGTCGTATCCGG
>JAABPQ010185023.1:0-10487 GCA_033439865.1 Alcedo quadribrachys
TAAAATATGCTTTATTTATATGTTTTATTTCAGTGTCTGGAAGAAAATAGTAAAATTCAAGTTAGGACAAAACAAGTCTGAAAACAAAGCAAACTAATAAAACACATCAGATCAAATACACTGTTGTGCATGGTCTGTGCATTAATTTTTTAGATATTTCTAATAAAGTTAAAGACTTTTATTCACTGAGCTGACATCACAAACACTTTAAAATTTCATGCATAGAGTACACATAAAAAGTTAAAAACAAGACTCGTGTCTCAGCAAATAGGATATTCTACTGTCCTAATAGTGAAAGCATTAAGAGTAGGGGACTGTCCTTTAATTTTTGTGAATTCTATCCTAATTCCTCAATATTCTATTCTGATATGTCCATCCTGAGGTTGTGATAATATTGTGATCAGAAAAAAAGAAAGGGTGTTTGTTAGGGTAAAAAAAAAAAAAGCAGCTGTATCCCATTTTGGGCTCAGTCTTCAATATCCAAAGCTCAAAAAATACTTCAGAAAATATTTTTAGGGTATATATATATTTAGGGTATAAATATTTTTTCTTTTGAAAGATAGCACTACCAGTTATTTAAAATAATATTTTTAAAAAAAAAAATCAGACACATCCCACTTCAGATATAGATACTGTATCCTGCAATACATTTTCATAATTTGATTTAGTCTTGTTCTCACCTTATTTAAAACAAGTAAGGCATAAAGAATAAATTTCTTTACAAGTCAATCTCTCGATTTTCTGCTTTTCATCCTTACAGTTCTTGAGGTCCTTGAGGTTTTCAGTGTTTCACAGTTTTTCATGGTGTTTCCCTGTTTTATTTTAAATATTTTTTTCTGTGTTGTTGGCAACCAGGGCTGTTATTAGTTCCTTAAATACATAAATTCTCATTTATTACTGTATTTTTATTAAAAGAGAGAGTACCTCTTGTCAAAGTGTAATTTCCTAGCACTGTCTGGACTAGGCCACACCCTTCATAGCTTACAGGCTATAACCTGGAACCACCTAGACTTTTTTTCACATATGCACCACCCCAATAAGTGAAGATAAACCCATTTTTTCTCCTGTGGAGGACTCCACAAAACATTGCTGAATGAGGGCTCTTTCTCCTCTCCTGTGACTATGGTCCGCCATCACAAATTAGCTATCTGCTTAGAGAAGGCACTGCTTACTGAGTAACAAAGTGCTTCAGCAAGAAAGTCCATTTTAAATTCATCAAGTAAATCCACATGAGTAGCTTTATTTGGTGGGGAAGCTCACCTCTTTTAGCTTTCCTCCCCTTACACAGAAGTCATTCACTGGATGGCTGTTCTTCCAATAGTCTTTCTATTGGGGAGTATCATTTTGACCTACTTGTTCCCAGGCAGCAGAACAGCTGAGTCCTGTGGCTTGGAAATATGCCATTTCCCTGCATTTGTCATCCTGAAGTTTGTTTCTGTGCTTGCTTATTTATATTTCTTCCAGGCTTGTTTTACCCATTGCACCCTATTAAGCTGCACTGTATTAACTTCTGATAGTTTACAAATCAATATGCTATTCCCTTCACTGAAAGGGTCAAAAGCAGAGTTTCTAAGACTGTTATGCTTAAGTATTCTTTGATAATAGCATATTGTGTCTATAATATGCAGACAACTAATGCAGCTTTTTTAATATTTAATGTCTATTAAAAAAATTATTTAGAGCATTTTAACTGCTTTATACAACTTTTTTGACATAAAAAATATTTAGGCATTGTGACACCTTTTTGTTTAGGATAACAATGCAAAGTAATGCAACAATCCATTGAATCAGCAAAATGTTGCTAATTTAGTAGAAAAGCTTTCACCATTAAAAGTTAGAAATAAACAACAATAACAAATTATCATATAATCGTGGTTTTCGTAAATTTATGTATTTTGAATAATGGACTGGATAAAAAGTAAAGTTCTTCATAAATCTTTTGATAATGATCAAATTTCACCAACATGTCCTTGGAAATGTTATGAAACCCTGATGTAGGAAATAAAACCCAGTGTCTAAACTTTTTATAGATATAACCACTTTGCAGTCAATACTGTTGATACACTTAGTTTTGTTTGTTTGCTAGTTTTTACATCTTTATTTTCAGGAAGCTCCTTAATTCTAATATGATGTAACCCAATCTTAGGGTTCAGTGAACATGACATCATTGTGCAGAAAATGCTGTTCTTTCCCTAAAGGATAAGACTTAGTTCCCTAGATCATGGTGTAAACTCATGACAAGATACTTATCTTTGTGTGTGTGTGTGTGTTTTGTTGTTGTTGTTGTTTTGTTTTGAAGGGCTCTGCATCCTTTGTAATTTTTCTAATTTCTTAAAGTACTAATTGCACAGTAATCTGAGTCAGCTTTGCTTCTTAAGGCACATCTCTCTTAATCTAAAAAAAAAGGTTGGAGACACTTTGTTAGCTTGCTCCTCTGGATTTACTTAGGACCACAGTGACTAGTTTCACTTTGGTACATTTCAGGGGATGGTTTACTTGCTCTCAAGAAGATCAAATGATAAGTTTCCCTGAGGCTGTTCTTCGTTTTCACTTCATCTCAGTCTCCCAAACCAACTTTCAAAGGCTCTGGAGACAACTAGCTGTCAGTTTACTGAGGGAAACTAATCCACTTTGTTTGTCTTCAGTGGCAGGGAACAATCCCTGCTCCTCTTTTGCCTATCACTGCATAGAAACAGGCTCAGAGTTAAGACTATAGCCATCTTAGTTTGTTCTTCCAATGCTTCAATAGATGCCATAGTGACTGGAGGGGCTATTTACACAACCCTGACTTACAAATATTTACTTAACAGATGTTATAAACCCAAGGACCTGTGAAAATACAAGTAGATAGTTAGATGAGGGAAGTGCAGTGGATGTGATATACCTTGACTTCAGCAAGGCTTTTGATACTGTCTCCAATGGGATCCTCACAGCCAAGCTTGAGAAGTGTGAGTTTAGTTATGGTGTAATAAGGTGGATTGGGAAGTGGCTAAAGGACGGAGATTAGAGAGTTGTAGTCAGTGGAGCAGAGTCTGGCTGGAGGCCTGTGGCTAGTGGAGTCCCCCAAGGGTCAGTGCTGGGCCCAGTATTATTCAATATATTCATCAATGGCCTGGATGAGGGGATAGAGAGCACCCTCAGCAAGTTTGCTGATGACACCAAACTGGAAGGAGTGGCTGACACTGCAGCAGGCTGTGCTGCCATCCAGAGAGACCTGGATAGACTGGAGAGCTGGGCAGGGAGAAACTGAATGCTATTTAACAAGAGCAAGTGTAAGGTGCTGCATCTGGGGAAGAACAACTCCATGTATCAGTACAGGATGGGGGCTGATCTATTAGAGAGCAGCTGTGGAGAAAGAGACCTGGGGGTCCTGGTGGACAGGGGGATGACCATGTTCCAACAATGCACCCTTGTGGCCAAGAAGGCCAATGGCATCCTGGGATGCATTAGGAGAAGTGTGGCCATCCGGTCAAGAGAGGTTCTCCTCCGCCTCTACTCAGCACTGGTGAGACCCCACCTGGAGTACTGTGTCCACTTTTGGACACCCCAGTTCAGAAAAGATAGAGATTTACTGGAGAGTCCAGTGCAGGGCCATCAAGATGATGAAGGGAGTGCAGCATCTCCCTTCTGAGGAGAGGCTGAGAGAGCTGGGGCTCTTTAGCCTGGAGGAGACTGAGGGGGGACCTCATTAATGTCTATGAATATGTTAAGGGTGAGTGTAGAGAGGACGGAGCCAGACTCTTCTCAATCTCATCCAATGACAGGACAAGTGGCAATGGGTGCAAGTTGGAGCACAAGAGGCTTAGGGTAAACACAAGGAAAAACTTTTTCTCAGTAAGGGTGACAGAGGTCTGGAACGTGTTGCCCAGGGAGGTTGTGGAGTCTCCATCTTTGGAGACACTTAAGACCCGCCTGGATCTGTTCCTGGGTGACTTGGTCTAAGTGATCCTGCTCAGGCAGGGGGGTTGGATTATATTATCTTCTAGGTCCCTTCCAACCCCTAATATCTATGAATCTATGAAACAGTGCAGTTATTTTGCATGATTGAGTGCTTTTCAGAGAGAGCCGCAGAGCAGATCTGTGGCAGCAATAGATCACACACGCTGAACAGATGGTAAAGGACTTTGAGAAATCGCCATGACAAAAGCAAATATGGTGATAATGTGAGGAATATGTATTTTGCAAATTTTCGTGAAAACCATCCTTTAAGGATATTTGCAAGAAATAAAAATTTGAATATAAAACCTTAGCTGAAACTTGCAGGTAAAAATGAGGAAACAAAATGTCTGTGTTTTAAAGTAAACCTCTCCAAGTTCTATTTTTAATTTACACAGTAATAGGTGGTGTAATCCCTATTCTATAATACTGTGACTGTAGAGGGTTGGGTTTTTTTTCTTCAGATTATTTCAGATCCTGAATATGTGGGATAAATCTTTTAACAGTACAGCTCTTACATTTCAAGAATGCAAATAGATACATTCCCTTTGGCTAGTAGGTAGATGCCCTTTGGGACATAGAAGTTGTCAATTTTTATTATTCTGGATAAAATGCAGAAAATACAAACTGTGTCATGCTTGTGAGGAGTAGGTCACAATTTCAGAATAATTAATAGTTTCATTCTATAGAGAAAGATAAGTTTTTAAAAGGTAAATTCTTCACTTAGCATCCTGACTAGGGAGCTGGATATTTTATGAAGCAAGGACAAAAAATAAAAATAGCTCCCAACATCTGTGAGACAAAAGTAAAAACTAGTGCAAACATGATCAACTAACAAAACTTGCCAAGGTAACAGCTTGGTAGCTTTATGTCCACTACATTACTGTTTATATATTTTATTATACACTATACATTTCTATTTCTGCTCAGCTAGTCCCTCCTGAGGAGAAAAGGTTTAGTTACAGAAGAGGAAGCACATCTACTAATGAGGAGAGAGTGCTCCATGTACATTAGGTGTCTGAGATGTACTGTTGACATTCTGTACTGAGAAAATTCTTTGCATTTGCAGATGTGTCGCGTAAAAGAGTAATTTGTCAGAAAATAATCTCCCTTGTGTTCCAGCTGATCCTTGAGTATAAGAGGAGATCAGTGAGATCAGTGAGATCAGTGAGAAGTGGTTGCATGTTGGAAGCAGGTAGCCTTTGGGAGGGAAGTGTGTTTAGATAGTATAATGACATTACAATGAGCAAAGTTTGCACCAAGGACGGCACTTTGTCAGAAAAATGACTGTTGGCCCAAGGTGGCAAGCAGGCATCTTGTCAGTCCTGTGGTGCCATCAAATTCCCATCTCTGCTGTGATTCACAGAGCCTGGCCTTGGAAACTTCACTCCATCGCCCATGCACCACATGGAATGGATTTCTTATATATGAATTTCACTCCAGCCTGGAAGTTTCTCCAATGAGAATCTCCAAAGTTCCTCCTTTCCTTAATGTATGAACAATGCTGTACCTTAACATGATTTTAATTTCTAACTCATCTCCATCATTATTCCACAAACAGCTAGCAAGAAATAATATGCCATAATTAGTTTCTATGACTATTTTTTCATTACTTGCCACAATATTTTAGCATTCATTTTTATTTTATTTATAATTTTATTTTCTATTTTAGACTTTTTTTTTTTCTTTTTTTTTTGAGTTAGGATATGCAGTCACTAATGCAAAGATTATGGAATTGAAGGTTTCTTGATACTAAGAGAGAGCTTTACAAGTAGCTGAGTTACGGTCTCTGAAGTTAGGCTTCTGTTCTGAAAACCTATATTCATGCAGAAATTACTAAATTGTATGGTTTGATTGGTTTGGTTGGTTATTTTCGGGGTTTCAGTTCTTGTTTTAGTTTTTATTTAAAATGCAGATGGGGAACCAGATTGATTCGATTATCATAACAGTTTAATAAACATTAAAAACAGCCCATCTAACATTATTTCGCTTTATTGCATGAGCTATGAGTGTTAGAACAAAAATGAGTCACTGATATTTCCATTATTTAAAGTCAACAATTCTACAAGGTTTCATCTACTGCAACTGGTTACCATGCATGTAAGATGAAATGCTCAGCTATGAACACCAAAAAAAAAGAGAATGCCTCTCACCTTGCTGGTGTTGGAGTGAGTATCATATCATTAAGTATAGAGACATGCTGCAGTTTCTCTTCCTTGGGATAATGCTCACCCTACATGTGTTTATCATCCCTCTAGATGTAGGATTCAGCTGTGAATTATTTATCCCTTTTCTGTTTGGTTTTATTGTGTGTGTGTGAAGGAAGACCACATATGATACTTAAGAGGGAATCAGAAGCCACTTAGATGGAGTGACAGTTTGGACAGCTAGGAGACAAGGGCTTCAGACTCACACAACCTGAATGAATGAATGAATGAATGAATGAATGAATGAATGAATGAATGAATGAATGAATGAATGATTCTCGCTGTTGTCTTAAATTCTGACCTGAAGAGAGTCACACAATGGCAAAGATAAATTCCTAACTATCCATCTACTTATATCATAGTAAAAGGCTATCAGATTAGGCAAGCATGATTCCCCCTTATGGAATATGGGCAAACTGAAGTATTGATCCTGGAAACTTATTTTTTAAAAGGGAATGTTTCATGTTTTTGGAGAAAAAAGCAGAAATGTAGTCAACAATTTAAATATATATGATGTGTACTGAATCACCAGGATTACTACAGTAAGACAATTTACAAAATAAAAAGAGTTTGCCCAGAGTACTGTAACTAAGTATTTCTGTTTAGTTCAATAGGTTGGCAAATAGCTCCAAAATGCATAACCTGAAACTATTAACATGTCGCATTTTGTCCCAAATCAGAGAAATTTCATCTACTACTTGAGAATTGTCCACAATTTCTGCATGCATTGAAGTAAGCTTATTACAGAGGTATTTTCCTATATATCACTTTGCAAATATTGGGAATTGTCTACCATTTAGGTTATTTTTAACATATATAAAGGAAACTGTTCTCCTGACTTGTGCAACTCAGTGTCTCTTGATATTTTCTTAAAAATCACAGAATCACAGATTCTTAGAGGTTCACCTAGGATGAAACTGCAGGATCACCTAGACTAAGTCATCCAGGAACAGATCCAGGTGGGTCTTGAATGTCTCCACAGAAGGAGACTCCACAACCTCCCTGGGCAGCCCATTCCAGAGCTCTGTCACCCTCACTGAGAAAAAGTTTTTCCTGGTGTTTACCCTCAACCTCTTGTGCTCCAACTTGCACCCATTGCCTCTTGTCCTGTCATTGGATGACACTGAGAAGAGTCTGGGCTCCGTCCTCTGCACCTTTAACATAAGTATAGACATTGATGAGGTCCCCCCTCAGTCTCCTCTTCTCCAGGCTAAAGAGACTTAGCTCTCTCAGCCTCTCAACATAAGGGAGATGCTTCACTCTCTTCATCATCTTGGTAGCCCTGAGCTGCATTCTCTCCAGTAGTTCTCTGTCCTTCTTGAACTGGGGTGCCCAAAAGTGGACACAGTATTCCAGGTTGGGTCTCACCAATGCAGAGTAGAGGCGGAGGAGAACCTCCCTTGACCTGCTGGCCACACTTCTCCTAATGCATCCCAGGATGCCATTAGCCTTCTTGGTCGCAAGGGTGCATTGTTGGATCATGGTCATCCCCCTGTCCACCAAGACCCCCAGGTCTCTTTCTCCACAGCTGCTCTCCAATAGTTCAGCCACCAGCCTGTACTGATACACGGAGTTGTTCCTCCCCAGATGCAGCACCTTACACTTGCTCTTGTTAAATTGCATTCAATTTCTCCCTGCCCAGCGCTCCAGTCTGTCCAGGTCTCTCTGGATGGCAGCACAGCCTGTTGTTCTGTCAGCCACCCCTCCCAGTTTGGTGTCATCAGCAAATTTGCTGAGGGTGCTCTCTATCCCCTCATCCAGATCATTGATGTATATGTTGAGTAATATTGGACCCAGCACTGACCCTTAGGGGATGCCACTAGCCACAGGCCTCCAGCCAGACTCTACTCGACTGACCATAACTCTCTCGCTCTGTCTTTCAGCCAGTTCCCAATCCACGTCACTGCACAATCACTCAATCTACACTTCTTAAGTTTGGCTGTGAGGATCCCATGGGAGACAGTATCAAAAGCCTTGCTGAAGCCAAGGAATACGACATCCACTGCCCTTCTCTCATCACATTCCTTTAAAGGAACTTTTGCTTTGAAACAGAATTTTAAAATTTATAATTCAAATGTTATACATTAATTTATACTTCATATATACCATTTACTTGTTTAAAATAATTCCCTTAAAATAATTCCTTTGAAAAGTGGTTATTTAAATATCTTCAGAATAGGAATAATAAATCCTTTTCTTTTATTTCTAAGAAATTGATTCTTGTTGTATAGTTTTTATATATCATCTTACTGTGTGATATTTGAAAAAACAAACCAAAGTGTAATTAATAATTTCCAGATCTAAATAGAAATAAAGTGAATTATTTTATTATTTTGTGAGGAATTCATAAGACATTTCTATGCTCTGCTTCTGTCTCTTATCCATAGCTCTTCTAGTTTAAATTGACTTCACTGCAATTAAGTAATATGAGGTTAAACTATTGTATGTGAACTTAGTTTCCAGAGTTTTCTTCCATACAGATTTTAAATTTGTTACTAAGTGTTTCACTGTTAAATGGAAAAGAACCTAGCCCTCTGTACCATGGTGTGGGACATCTCTCAGTCTGAGATGCAATGAATGGTGATGCACATTATATATGTGCCTTTCATAAAAGCTCAGAATTACTGTGTTTTCTCATGGTCTTTGGCAACATGATACTCAAAAATGATTCTCAAGGGTCCTGTGCTGACAGGCATTAATGACCCTGTTCATGTTTCTGTCTGCTCTACAACTCAGTTTTGTATTTGCTGTGGTTTTAAGTGGACCAGCAGATTACAAGCTGTACCCAGAGAGAGAAATAAATATCTGCATTAAATGAGATGACTAAGTAACTTGTGGCTGCTCTGTCATGTGTCTTCGGGGTGCTTTTAAGACACCACACAGCAGAATTTAGGAATTTTGTAGGATTCACACAAGGCTACCTTTATGATACCTGCTTGTGACTGACTGTTCAAGGTAAGAAAGTACAAGAGGGAATATTTAGTAGTCATACATGTCAAGGTCTGTTAGAACTGTGAAATACTGTCTGGAGTTCTCAAGGGCTTCTGCAAAGAAAACCTCAAACCATACAATAACAGAACTTCTGTACTTTATATGTCTTGATGCCTACATTTTATATTTAATTTCACATTTTCAATATTAAATAGAATTGGAAAAGGAAAGCAAGTAAGTCCAGCGATAATAGAAGAAAAAACATGGTAAGTCTTCTATAAAGGTAGCAAGCATTGTCAGAGATCATCATCAAGACGAGAACATAATGTAACCAAGATTCACGGCAACAATGGTAAATTCAACTCCTAACAAAAAGACATAGCTAAATTCTTTAGAGACTGATTAAATCTGAATGCAAATATATTAGGAAATATCTCAAAAAATATTTCAAATGCAGCCAGTGTGCAGAAGAAGAATACTCTTACTGTTCTTTAAGTCAGTAAAGTGACAGAATTTGATGTATGTATTTTTTATTAAGGGATTTGTAGTCCTTCTTAAGAATGACTATAAGACAAACTTTTCTTATCAGGAGGTAGAAAATACAGAAACATGTTCATGGGTCTAGTTGCAGACATATGTCCTAAGTAGTTAACCTTTATGAACTGGAAGATGAGACAATATAGGCAAAAGTTTTAATACTGTTGGACATTTTTAATCAGAAACATTCAATTGCATTTCCTGTTTTCCATTACAACCACAGGCCATAATGGCTTTTTCTATATTAATTTTTAAATTATGCCCAGGAATGTTCCCAGACACTGGTACATTTTGAACTACACTGTCAAGCAGCTGAAATGTTCCCTGGTAGTGGTTTTGCAATACCCAAACTTTCACTTTCCAAAATATTTCCCAAGACTGATACCGAAGTAGAGCGTTCTGCAGGAGCATTTCTCAGAGGGTCTTTTGTATGTTATCTCTTCATTTTTGAGACCTGGGAAGCCTACCAAAGGAGCTCTATCAACTGGCTGTGGTGACTGGATGGCATGAGAAATTTATTGGTACAGAGTCATGTGTGTCAGCCACTGAAAGACTCTGGGACTGTTTTACTTGCATTATCACTGACACAAACCAGGAATAACCCAACAGAAAATAAATTAATATTCAAATTGGTAAAAGCGAAAAGAAGGTAAAGTTCCAAATTTGAATAACGATACCATATCATGCTTCAAATGAACTCTGTTTTTCCAGAAATTATGCACAGTATGACTCCTATTTGATGGCATCATGAGAAAGAACAGCAAGGAAAGAAACTCAAAGGTAACTTATTTTTCCTTAATGCAATTTACCTTGGAAGACCACAAAAATAATTCTTGGTGGTTCATGTAATTGATCCTCAATTCAAACATTTTTTAT
>JAABPQ010185294.1:0-10477 GCA_033439865.1 Alcedo quadribrachys
ACAAGAAGCGCGCCCCCCCCCCCCCCCCCCCCCATTGCTTTGAAGACATACTGGCATTTGGCCTTGCAGGGGAGACTGAGTGCTTCCAGGGAAGGTAAGAAGCTGCTCAGCACATGACAGGAAAACAAAGAGAAACAGGTCTGAGTGAAAAAAAAAATAATTCTACCAACATTTTTAACCGAAGTGCTCTATTTATCTGGATTAAGACTATCATAAAGTGAAAAAGTGAAAAATTGTTGATACCAGTTTGGGTGCAGACTGAGGTAGAAACAAAGCAGCAAAGAAAGCTGAGAGCTTTCTTACACTTTTTTTTTTTTTAAAAAAAAAAACCCTATTATTTTTATACGATTTATAGGCAACTGGTAAAAAACCTCCAGTATTCAGAGGTGCTCAACTGACAACTTCCAGCGCTCTCTCCAAAATAAACACAGCCAAGTCTGCATTATTTCTTCATTCTTTTTCAGTGTTGTTGACAACTTCTGCCCTAAGATAAACAGGAAATTAACAACACATTAAAAGGACAGACATTTCCTTTACCTCTAATATTATTTTAGCCATTCTGGAAAAGTATCATGACAATATGATATCAAATCTTCCAGGGAAAGATAAATTAAAATATAAAAGTAAGCACAAACTCCTCAAGGAAGGCACTGCAGCAGTTCTACTGGGTAGTGCATGATACAGCTTTTTATCCCAGAGTAAAGTACTGACACTTCAAACCAAAGCTGGAAGCACAAAACATCTGTAGCTAAAAAAAAAAACCAGATCTCCTTGAAAATCACACCGCAAAGGTTAAAATTCCCATTGCAGATTTAGCTATATATTTGTCTTGTCCAAATGAGCTAGAATGCTAAAGATCCTTACAAAGCAAGTTGCAGACACAAGCTGCAACACGGCCTTATCCTGCATGGTGCTTCCCTGTTTGTACGGATCATAGAGATAAATGAAGCTTAAAAGGTGTTCATTGAATAAAGTCTCACAGAGCAAAAATGATGCTTTTCTCCAGGGATTTATGTTCAATGCCAAGAGGCTTGTACTGTCTGCTGTTAAACGTGTAACTCTGTGAAGCTTTGTGGAGTTTTGAAGAGTTGAACAACTGTGATGTGAAAATTGTTTAGGAGTACTGGGGTTTTTTTCCCCTCTTTACCAGTTTCAGGCAACAGAATCCACAGGAAAATTATCTGCAGCGTTGGGACAGTCTCTATTTCCCACTCAGGTTGAAGGCAACGAGCATTTGGTGGCTATTTTAAAACTAATTCTCATGCCAGACTGAAGACTTTTAGAAAAGCCCAGGAGAAATGCAAGTGGAAAGCATCAGAAAAACTGTGAGAGCCTTACAGTGGAGAGGGACTGAGCTATCTAAACACCCTGAGAGATCTATTTCACTGTGGAAAGTATAATCACCAAGGCACACAGAGGACATTACTTGGTAAGATGGGAGACACAGCTGGTACATCTCTTCCCAGCTCCAAAAATGTGGCCCAGCTCTAAAGCCAGTTGGTAGAACTCTGCTGCAAAGAAGATATGGAAGGGGTATTTGGCAAAAAGTGGACTTGTCCATGGTTTGTCTTAGGAAAACAGCACTCCCTGTTACACCCAAGAATTGTAGCCCTAACAATGATAAATCAACATATGAGTGCTCTCCAAATCATACAGCCATGTTATAAATTGACAATAAACAGCTGAAATGATCACCCTTGATCTCCACCCATGCCCAATAGCCAGGAAATTAATCTCCAAAGGCAGCTGCTGCCTAGACAACAAACCCTTTCCTTAGGTGGAGAAGATCACACCTGTCCCTTTGCACTCTCTCACATACCTTTGTGAGCATCCTAAGAGATGAGCTGAGAGCCATAATAGGAAACTTATTTTACCCTGAAACACAGAAATAGCCAAAATGTTTTCTTCCGAATCCCCATCACATTTGTGTAGCATAGAGAATTGTGAGACAGAGAGCTTCTCTTACCAACTCCCCTTCTTCAATTGTCAGTCTGCCCTGGACACCTCACTGCCATAGTCAAGCAGAAATCACAGAATCATAGAATCATAGAATCATAGAATCATAATGGTTGGAAATTACCTCCATGATCATCCAGTTCAACCTCCATCCCAACATCTGTCTCTCCACTAGCCCACAGCCTCAAGTGCCACATCTACTGGTTTTTACACACCTGCAGGGATAGTGACTCCACCCCCTCCCTGGACAACCTGTTCCAGGGCCTCACCACTCTCTCAGGAAATAATTTCTTCCTAATAGCCAATCTAAACCTCCTCTGACACAACTGGAGTCAATTTCCTCTCATTCTATCATTAGAAAATTAGGAGAAGAGCCCAACACTAGCCTGGCTACACCCTCCTGTCAGGGAGCTGTAGAGCAATGAGATTTCTTCTAATTCTCCTGTTCTCCAGACTATACAGCCCCAGTTCCTTCAGCATCTCTCCACAAGTTTCCAGACCCCTCATCAGCTTCATTGCCCTTCTCTTGATCCTCCAGCCCCTCAATGTCCTTCCTGTGCTGTGGTGCCCAAACTGGACACAATACCCAAGATGTGGTCTCACCAGTGCCAAGTACAGGGTCACAATCCCCTCGTGCTTCTGCTAGCCACACTGCTCCTATTCCAGCCCAGGATGTCCTTGGCCTTCTCATCTCCCTGTACACACCCTGGCTCATGTTCAATTGGGCATCACCAGCACCCCAAGGCCTTCTCTGTCGGGCAGTTTCCAGCCACTGCTGCCCTAGACTGTACAGTTGCCTAGGGTTGTTGTTACTGAAATGAAGGACCCAGCACTTGGCTTTGTTAAACCTCATCCCACTGACCTCAGCCTATCACTCCAGCCTGTCCAGATCCCTCTGCAGAGCCTCCTGCCCTCAAGCAGATGGACAATAGCACTTAATTTTGTGTCATCTGCAAACATATTGAGGGTGTATTCAATCCCCTCATCCAGGTCATTGATAAATATACTAAACAAGACTGGTTCCAAAACTGATCCCCAAGGGACACCTTGTTACAGGTCTCCAACTGGATTTAACTCCATTCCCCTCCACTCTGGGCTCGGCCATCCATCCAGTTCCTAATTCAGCAGAGTTCACCTGTCCAAGCCATGAGCCACCAGCTGCTCCAGCAGGATGCTGTAGGACACAGTGTCACAGGCCTTGCTGGAATCCAAGCAGACACAGCCACTGCTTTTTCCTCACCCACTGGCTGAGTCACCTGGTCACAGAAGGAGATCAGACTGATTAAACAGGACCTGCCCTTCATGAGCCTGTCCTTATTGCAACAGGAGAATCTGTGTTTCAAGCAATGAAAAGCCTCCAGCACAGAAAAAAAACCCCAGCCACCAAATACAGACAAGCTGGCTCCACAAGGAACTCAGCCAATGATTCTTCAACAGTACAAACCATACAAATTTAAGAAGTCTTCTTCACGTCCACTTCTTCATCTGTTTTCTTAATTTAACCTCATGCAGCTATCCTCGACTTGGAAAATGGAGGGGGTGAATACAATGAAGCAGTGAAAAGTTTTCAACACAAACCACACAAGTTTGTGAGAGTTATGCTTCTTTCCAGCAAAACAGGAGGAAGGGTAAGAGATGAAGGTGCTGGCTTGGAAAAAAAGATGAGGATAGAAAGAGAAGAGGAGGGAAGGATTCCAGTGAGATGGCTTATTCAGCACTAAAAAAAATCCCTCTAGTAATATGATTTAAAGTATCATTTATTAGAAAGCAGCATATCTGAATACTCACTACAGCATAATTTGGCCCTCTGTTGTGGTCATTCACTAAAAGTATTCAGACAAATACAAAAATACTTCCAAATTTGAAATTAATACCAGCCATGAACAATACCAGTGTAATACCAGTGTAAATTATATTCTGAAGCAAGGTGAGTTGTGCTGGATCCTATCGCACTTTCCAAATACGCTTGACTATCAGAACTGCGCACTTACTGGTGTAAGCCATATACTCAGCAGCAGACACAAATTGCCAGTAGAAAAGCACACCCAGCACAGCAAGAAAAATCAAAAAAGCCTTTTGCAACAAAATGTCTTTCTTGCTACCCCTCACCACAAGAAAGACACTGAGTTGCTGCAGCGAGTTCAGAGAAGGGCAGCCAATCTGGTGAAGGATCTGGAGAACAAGTCCTGAGAGGCTGAGGGAACTGGGACTGTTTAGTCTGGAGAAGAGGAGGCTGAGGAGAAACCTTATCACTCTCTACAACTACCTGAGAAGAGGTTGTGGTGAGATGGGCACAGCCTTTTCTCACAAGTAAACAATAATAGGGCACAAGTTGCTCCAGGGAAGGTTTAGATTAAGTATTAGGATAAATTTCTTTACTGAAAGAGTAGTCAGGTGCTGGAATGGGCTACCCAGGGAGGTGGTGGAGTGACCATCCCTGGAAGTACTCAAAAAACGTGCAGATGAGGCACTTCAGGACATTATCTAGTGGGATGGTGAGGTGGTTTTTGGTTTGTGGATTTTGTTTTGGTTTTTTTTTTGATTTGGTTTTCTTTTGCTGCTATTGTTGATAGTTGGACACTTTGATTTTAGAGATCTTTTCCAACCATGACAGTTCTATGGGCCAGAGTGAAAGGAAGGGAAAGACACATTACAGTGGGGGTCTGCTACAGAACACATGACTAGGAGAACCAAGTAGACAAGGCCCTTCATAGACAGAGTCACTGCTCATTCACAAGCCCTAGTCCTCACGGGGACTGTAACCATACCAATACCAGTTAGAGAGGCAACACAGCAGGGCATAAGCAATCCAGGAGATTCTTGGAATGTATTGATGATAACTTTCTCCTCCAATCAATAGAGGAATCAACAAGTAGATGTGCCATGCTAGACTTGGCTCTCATCAACCAGGAGAGTCTTGTGGACAATGTCAAGCTCGTGAGCAGCCGTGGCTGTAGTGACCATGAGTTGATGGAGTTTAAGATCCTAAGGGCAGCGAAAACGAGGACACTCAGCAAGCTTGAAACCCTGGTCTTCAGAAGAGATGATTTGTGCCTCTTCAGAAGCCTCCTTGGTAACATACCATGGTTCAAAGCCCCGGAGGGACTGGGAGCCCAAGAATGCTGGTTGAATTTCAAGGATCATCTCCTCCAAGCTCAAAGTCATTTCAGCCCTAGAAAGAAGAAATCAGGCAAAGATGCCAGAGGCCATATATGCATGAACAAGGAACTCCTGGCCAAAATCAAATACAAAAGAGGAATACACAAAGGGTGGAAGAAAGGACAGGTAACAGGAAGAGCAAATGTCATCCACCTGGACTTGTGCAAGGTATTTAATACTGTCCCACATGGCGTCCTTGTCTCTAAGATGGAGAGACATGGACTTGATGGATGGACCACTTGGTGGATAAGAAATCAGGTAGAAGGGTGCACTCAAAGACTTGTGATTAACACCTTGAGGTCCAGGTGGAGACCTATGACAAGTGGAGCTCCTCAGGGGTCTGTTCTGGGTCCAGTGTTGTTCAACACCTTTGTCAGCAACAGGGACAGTAGCATCGAGTGCACCCCCAGCAAGTTTGCTGATGACACCAACCTGTTTCCTGCAATAGACTCACCTGAGGGAAGGGACCCATCCAGAGGGACCTTGACAGGCTTGAGAAGTGGTCCCATGCAAACTGCACAAGGTTCAACAAGTGCAAGGTCCTGCATATGAGTTGGGCCAAGCCCAGGCACAGTTACAGACTGGGTACCACGTGTGTTGAAAGTAGCCCTGACGAGAGAGATTGGGGGTGTTGACAAGAAGCTCAACATGATCCAGCCCAGTAGGCCAACTGTCTGCTAGGATGCATCAAGAGGAGTGTGGGCAGCAGATGAAGGGAAGTGATTCTCCCCCTTTACCCTGCTCTTGTGAGACCCCCTCCTCAAATACTGTGGCCAGTTCTGGTGTCCCCACCATAAGAGGGATCTTTATGATCTTAGGATCACAAAGATAATCCAAGGGTTGGAGCACCTCTACTATGAAGATAGTCTAAGGGAGCTGGGATTGTTCAGCCTGGGGATGATGAGACTCCAGGGGCACCTTGTAACTGCCTTTCAATTATCTGAAGGGAACTTCAGATATTGAAGGAGGCTGAAGAGGGACTTTTCACAAAAGTCTCCAATGATAGGATGAAATAGTTTTAGGTTTAGACTGGATCTTAGGAAGAAGAAGTTCTTGAATATGAGGGTGATGAGACTCTGGAATAGGTTGCCCAAAGAAGCTGTGGATGCCCCTCTCTGGAGGTGTCCAAGGCCAGGTTGGATGAGGCCTTGAGCAACCTGGTCTAGTTGAGAGGTGTCCCTGCCCATGGCAGGGAGGTTGGACTAGATGATCTCTCAGGTCGCTTCCATCCTAAGCCATTCTATGATTCTAGGAATTCTGTGATTTACCTCTGACTGAAGTAAGAGCAGACATCTGCTGCCTTCCATGACTTTCAGGGCTTGCAAAACTTCATTAGGCAGTCATTCAGCAGGAGGAGAAAGGCCACAGTGTAGCTATTCCATTAGAATATCAGAAGCCTCAGAACACTTGCTCTCAAAATCCAGTTTCACCACTCAGCTGTTAATTATATATAGAAGCACTCTCTGTGACCCCTACATGTAGTCGATGGTATTTCTTCTCTGCCTTGTCTACTTAGCAGAAAAAGGAAGAGAGAAAGAAGAAGCAGAATTCTCCTAGAGCACCTGGTGCTCCCAGGAGCTGTAATAAACAATATGTTTCAGCAGAGTGACAGCAGTTTGGATGCTGACCTAAACAACAGTCATTGGGAAGGTGAGAGAGGGTGATGTCACTCTTGTGGCTCTGAATGCAGCAGCTGCCCTTTCAGAAAAGCTCTGTTATTGAGTGGAGAAGTCCTCACCAACATGTTCTCTCTCACTGACCATTACTGAAACACATACAAGATGGTCACTGGTGATGAGAAATGTTTTCTGAGCTGCAGAACCATGTATGCAAACATGATGTCTTGCAAGTTCCTGCTTGTGGCTTGAGGATTTCCTGCAAGAAACTCTTAAGAGCAGCTGAGAACTCATATTTCTTAAGGACAATGTCATGTGTCCCCTTCCTCGCTCTCACCAACATTCACACAAAGCCATCATATTAAGAGACTGCTTATCATTATGCATCACTCAGCATTTTACTTATTAGCAAACACACTCTTTCCAACTTATTTTTTTTCTTTTGCAGTAATATACACAGCTCCCATCCCCTCCTGTTTTTCTTCACTTCTAAACAAACAATAACTTTTCCAGACAGGAAGAGAATAACAGCAGTTAAATGTTTATTTTTAATTATACAGAGGCTATATTCTTTCTTAATGTAAAAGTATGATCCATTGTTCTCAAAATCTGTTTCAATTCCCCAAATACCATAATTATAGTTCACCACATTCATACCTGGAACAGTCATTACTTCTCAGAGGCACTTTTGAAAGCTAATCCTTTAACCCATGCCTCTTATGAGCAAAGGAGAATGCCTGCTGCTTTCCTGCACTAGCCTTTAATTATGTATGACGAGAAATATGAAATCACATTGAAACATTTGCCTTTTTTCTTCCACAGAAATTTCCAGGATTCTAAGATTTACAGTTTCTTTGCCTTAGACAACAGGGGATTTCATCAAACACCCCCTCGCCCAGTTGCAATATGATCCATAAGGAGAAAAAAAATATACCAAAAAACACAAAACACACACAAAAACAAATAAATACCAGAACTCACAAAACCCTCCATATTGTGTCCATACTATCTGAGAAAAAGTAGACCATTAAAAAAACTGGACCCTTTGGCCAAGAGAGATGGGGCAACTTGACTCCAGGTGAATCCTCATTTCATGTATCAGGTAAGTTTCAGAATCCCTCCTGCTGAAAACAAAATCTTGAGTTCATTCTACCAGAAATGTTGCCAGCCTAGAGTGGTCATTGTAATTTTTCTCTTAATTGCGGGAGATCTGAGCTAGGTGGTGTGCAACCAAACAATTCCATGTTGCTACCACACCATGATCATCAACAGCCTTTTCAGCCTTGCTGGTAAAGGATATAGGAGAAGGCCAGTGACTTTTTCACTTCTCTTTCTCTGAGATTTTAATTCTCCTGCTCTTTGCAAGGAGTTAAGTAAGAGATTCCCTTCACGGTATGGCATAAAGTGATCCACATGACAGGGACATTTGCTCTGCATGCTGCAGAAAGGGCTCGGGGCTTTGTGGTTGCAGGAACAAGAAAGCAGAGCTGAGCAGGGCTCTTTTTGTGATGATGTTATTACAGCAGGCTAGCAGCAGTCCCTGTGCTCTCTATGGCTGAGAAGGAATTGATGGTGAAGCAAAGTACATACAGATTGCTTCTTCAAGAGCTGTGTGTATACCCATGGATCCAATGAGCCCTAACAATCTCACCAGAAAAGGTGTGACTGATTAACTGCCTGTGGGCAGCATGTGATTTCTGAGAGTTCATAACCTCATCCAATTAAAGCCTCCAAAGGCAAGGCTCCTCAGTGGAACGGATTCCCAAGCTTCCAGCCTGTCTTTTTATTCCAGGTACCTGTTAACAAGCACAGGAAGATCTGTTCTGCAGTTGTGGAAAGGAGATTTCTTCATTCTCCTTGGAACTGAAGAAGGGAGAGCTGTGCTGAGACTTCCAAAGGAGTCAACCAGACAAATCACAGAGGTTTGTTTGAGGAGGTGATGAAGCAGCAGAGAGTAAGTGTAAGGTCAGCTCATCTTTATTACACTAGGCCACTGTCAACTTTGACAAAATACTACCTCTGTTTTCATGTTAGGAAACACTGAAGCTATGGTTTTACCACCTCTGTTTTCATGCCATGAAACACTGGAGCTATGACTTTCTTACAAAACAGGGGTTGTTTCAGATAGGAGTTTTATCCAAATAATCTGAAGGGTAAAGTGTGCCCACCTTCCAAAGTTCTGCCACCTTATATGATGTGATTCAGGCCACAGAATCCAGACATCAACCTTACCTTGCCACTATATTCTTCAAGCCCACAAGAAACCTCTGTGGTACCACCATGGGGAGAAGCTCCCACACACAGCGTATCAGAAAGGTGTTGCTCCTCTGTTGGACTTGGTTACAGTTTGTGCAAGAATGGATATTAATGGGCCACACCTATTATTTTGGTGATTGTTCAGTGTGGACAGGACAAACACCTGTCTTGTTCTGCAGCAAATGTGTCTCCAAGAAACTCCTGCTGGAAATCAGTATCTTCTGCAGCAACAGCTTGTGAGGCAGCTCCAACCACACCAGAACTGTCAAGCAGAGTAGTGACAAAGAAAGTGAGGACAGCTCTTCTTCCCTATGGACTACCTGCTTCACCCTCCCAAGGACTGGGTATAATTATTCACTGACCTCTTTATAAATACAGTTTAACACAATGGGAAGAGGCCAGTGTGGCTAAGCCAAGACCTACTGGTCAAACTAAAAAGCAAGAAGGAGCTTCACAAGTGGTGGAAGCAGGGACAAATATCCTGGGAAGAGTACAGGGATGTTTTCCAATTATGTAGGAATGAGGTCAGGAGGGCCAGGGCATTGTTGGAGAAGAACTTGGCAAGGGATGTAAAGAAAAACAAGAAGAGATTCTACAGGTATGTCAATCAAAAAAGGAAGATCAAAGAAAACCTCCACTGAAGAGTAAAAATGGTGGGCCAGCAATAATGGATGAGGAGAAGGCTGAGGTTCTTAACAATATTTTTTTCCTCAGTCGTCACTGACAAGGTCTCTCCCAACACTCCCCAAGTCAAACATCAAGGTGTGGAACAGGATGGTGAAGTCCCCCCCACTGTATGTGAAGATCAGGTTCGTGACCACCTGAGGAACCTGAACATACAGAAGCCCATGGGACCTCATGACATTCATCCCAGAGTCCTGAAAGAATTGGCTGATGTAGTTGCCAAGCCACTTGCCATAATATTTGAAATGTCTTGACAGTTAGGGAAAGTCCCTGTGGACTGGAAGAAGGGACATGTTACACCCATTTTTAAAAAGGGTAGAAAGGAGTACTCTGAAAACTATAGCCCTGTCAGCCTCACCTTTGTGCCTGGGAAGATCATGGAGCAGATTCTCCTAGAGGGTCTAACAGGACAAATAGAAGACAATGGGCTGATGATGGACAGCCAACATGGCTTCATCAAGGGGAGGTCCTGACTGACAAATCTAGTGGCTTTGTATGATAAGGTGAGTACATCCATAGACAAAGAACGACCTGTAGATGTGATATATCTGGACTTCTGCAAGGCTTTTGACACAGTCCCCCACAACATCCTCCTCACCAAGTTGGAGAGATATGGATTTGATGGGTGGACTGTTCAGTGGATAAATAATTGGCTGGATGGTCACATCCAGAGGGTGGTGGTCAATGGCTCAATGTCCAGATGGAGAACAATGACAAGTGGAGTCCCTTAGGGGTCTGTACTGGGACCTGTATTGTTTAATATCTTCATTAATGATATTGACAATGGGATTGAGAGCACCATCAGC
>JAABPQ010185594.1:0-10462 GCA_033439865.1 Alcedo quadribrachys
CTAGATGACCCGGCGCTGCTGGGCTCCCGTGCTGCGCTGGCGGCTGGTGGTGCGGGGGCTGCTGAGCTCCGGAGCTGGGCTGGAGGGTGATGGTTCTGGGGCTGATGAGCTCCGGAGCTGGGCTGGAGGGTGATGGTTCTGGGGCTGCTGAGCTCCGGAGCTGGGCTGGAGGGTGGTGATGGTTCTGAGGCTATTTCCCCTCCCGAGTCCAAGTACTGAGCCACTTGGAGTGCTCACTGCGTTTGAACCAACACAGTTGGGCTTCGGCAGCTGCTGGATCTGCTGTGCTTGTCTCCTTCCCCTGCTGTGCTTGTCTCCTTCCTCTGCTGTGCCTGGGAGGACACCCAAGAGAGTGACCACCACGTGCTGCAAAGCCTCAGGCTGATTCCAGCCTTGAGAAAGCTCTGGTGTTTTCCTGACCAGACCACGGGCACAGGCAGAGCTGGTTCATCCTCTGCCTCTGGACCAGAGCCAGCAGCATCCGTGAGGATCTTGACCTGGCTCCCATGGGTATGGCCAAGGGGTGGGCAGGTCACGGCTGTTTGAAATCTTCGGGCTGCTCCAGTTGGCCTTGCAGAGCCCAGTGCACTGGGACCTGAGTGTGGACCAAGCCTGCACAAAGCCCTTACTGGTCTGGGGCCCGAGGACCCCCCGGGACAGCCTGGACTTGTCTGTTCCCGAGGGACCTGGTGGTATCTGGGACAGCGACGCCGGCCGGGTCACACGTCCTGGCCTTGGCAATCCAAAATCCGGTGACGTGAGTCAAACTGGAGGGTGTGGGCTGAGCTGGTTCAGCCAGTGTCACAGCCCCGACCCAAAAGCTGCTCTGTGCCAGGGCACTTTACACCCCCAGACTGAAAAATCTCGGACTGGGGTAGTCTGTCCCTTGTCTGTCCCACCCAGCTCTGCAGCAGCGTTGCCTAGACCGGCGAGAAGGCTTCGAGAAAGCCCTGCCGTTCCTTCAGCGCCCTCTAAACCCAAACGCCCCGAGGAAAATGAGCCCCCGAGCAGCGATCGCCCCCCCGCCGGCGAGCAGCGGGTTCAGCAGCCCCCGTTTGCGTGGGGAAAACGGTTCGCTCGCTGCTTGGCAATTGCTTTAATGAGCTGAGCGAGGGGAGACGGCGTCTGGGAAGAAATGGGTGCTCGTTAGAAACAATCTTGTGGCGCAGAAGGTTTTGGGGAGGGCTGAGGATGGGGTCGGGCTGGTTTTGCACGGCACAGGCTGCTGGTCCCTGTCCCGCCGCCGCCGATTTCCACTGTGGTGGCCGATTAACCATTGAAACCTCGGGCAGCGGGTGCACCCCCGCCCTGGCCTTGCGTGGCCCGCTGTGATGCGCTGCTCCAGCCCAGCTCCCGGACCCGCCTCCTCCCGCAGCCGCCCCGAGCCCCGGGGAACGCTCCCAGCTGCTGGGGGCTTTCGGTTCCACCCTCCCCTATGACCTGTGGTGGTCGGAGCTGGTTTCCAGCAGCTCTCCCACTGCCTTTCCTGCCTCAACCCACCCTGCAGCAGGGAGAGGATGATGATGGAGGAATTGAAGCCCTTTCTTGGGCACAGGTGCAGCCGTGGTTTTGGCACCTCCCTGGGTAACCCCGACAGACACACGGGCAACTGGGCTGGGAACCGCTTTGCCCAAGGGGCCCAGCCCAGTCCCTCACCCCCTCACCCTCTGGGCACAGGGGTGACTCAGGCACTTGCCCCATCCCCCGGCGAGCAAAGGTTTCCTGGGAAGCGGTTGCAAAATCCCGTTGAGTGGGGTGTGGCTCGTCCCCCACTCCAGTTCCACCCCAACCTCGGCTCCATCCAAATCCCAGTTCCACTCCAGTTCCACCCCATGCCCAGTTCCACCCCAACCCCACTGGCTTTAATAGTTTAAAATGGGAAAGAAAAGGTGTTAAGGACAGCAGAGGGATTGGGGGGGGGGGGGGCAGCTGCAGGGCAGGTTTGTCCTTTTTCCCCTGGGGCTTCTCCATGGTCTGATACAGGGTTGAGATCACACCCCTGGGGGCCTCAGCACAGATTTCCTCCTCCCCATCCCCATTTTCCCCCTACATCCCCCCAACATCCCTTTTGACAGCATCCATCTGTCCACACTGAGCTGGCACCGCACGGACCAATCTTGCACCCAGCACCCCCTCCGGGGCTGAGGGGGGGAAGGATGCACGATGAGGCAATTAAGAGGTGGCAATTAGTGTGTGTGTGCGGGGGGAGATCGGGTGGTGGGGGGGGATTGGGAAACAACCTCCCTCTGTCCCACATTTTGCTCCTGGGAAGGAGAAAATAAATGATCCGGGAAGTTTCCAGCGCTGTGAGAGCAGCTCCGAGGGTCTCGGGGTGAGTTTCTGACTGGGGAGAGACTGGGAGGACTGGTTTTTGTCGTGCCCTCCACTCCCGGGGTCTGGTGGGTGGGGAAGTGGAAGGGACTCGGTGTTTTTTCCACAGTTCTTTGCCCCACGGCGAAAGATGGAGCACGTGGGGCCCGTGCGGGTGTGCGCAGCGCGGGGCGGGTCCCGCACCGGCTCTGTAGCGGGTCGGGATCGTCCCCACGGGTGCGGCTGCATCCGTGCGGGTCCGAGCAGCCTTTGTGCGGGTCCCAGCAGAATCTGTGCGGGTCTCAGCAGAATCTGTGCGGGTCCCAGCAGCCGCTGTGCGGGTCTCACCAGCTCCTGTGCGGGTCTCACCAGCCCCCCGATGGTTCCGCCCCCCCCTCCTCCTCCCCGCCCTGCGCACGCGCACTCCCTACGCACCGCGAGCCCCCCCCGCACGGCGGCACGCGCCTCGCTGACCACGCCCCTCCAAGGGGGAGGGGGGGGTGTCCTCTCCCGCAGCGCAGACGCGCGTGCGCAGACGGGGCGACCCCGCCCGGGCGCTTCTCCCCAAGCCCCGCACACCCCCAGCGGGGCGTTGCTGGGGGGGCGCGGCCGTAGCTCGAGGGGCGTGTCCGTGCATCCCTCGAGGGGCGTGTCCCGTGCTTCCCGCGTGGGGCGTGTCCCGTGGATCCCGCGAGGGGCGTGTCCCGTGCTTCCCGCGAGGGGCGTGTCCCGTGCTTCCCGCGTGGGGCGTGTCCGTGCATCCCTCGAGGGGCGTGTCCGTGGATTCCGCGAGGGGCGTGTCCCGTGGATCCCGCGCTCTGCGCCTGCGCGGGCCGGAGAGGAGGGGTCTCTCATAGGGGCGGGTCGCTGAGAGGGGAGGGTCGCTGAGAGGGGAGGGTGTCTCCAAGGGGCGGGTGGTTGCTAGGGGCGGGGCTCGCAAAGGGGCGAGGGGCGGGTCGTTGATAGCGGCGGGCGCTTCATAGCGGCTCCTCCCGGCGCTCCTCGTTGCCATGGGCGCGGCGGCTGCGCGGGGAGACGTGAGGCTGGGACACGAGGGGCGGGATGCGGTCCCTGCGCTGCGGGGGTCGGGGGGGGATGTGTCGCTTTGGGGGTGTCTGAGGGTCTGCGCTGGGCTCTGGAGGGGCTTTGGGGAGCCCTCGGCTCCTCGGGAAGCCATCCCTGGAGGCGTGTGTGGGGTTGGGGGATCCTTGTGGGGGGTGTTTGGACTCCCCCCGGCTCTGTGGGGGGCTGTTTCTCCAAGGGGGAGATCTCGGCGGGCAGGTTGCTGCGGTCAGACCTGACCTCGTTGCCCGGGCGCAGGTTGGAGAGCCCTGGACGGAGTTTCCTCTCCAGCCGCGGGATGGGTTCTGCGTTTTCCTTCTCCGCCGACGGTGCCCCCCCTAGGCGGGTGGCAGCGGGGGGCGCCGAGGACGATGACCTGCTCAACAACCCGGCCCAGGCGGAGGCCATCGCCAACTTCCCTTACGTGGAGTTCACGGGCCAGGACAGCATCACCTGCCCCACCTGCCAGGGCACCGGCTGCCTCCCCACAGGTGCCGCCTCCCTCCCGCCTCTCAGCAGCTCCCGGGTTACCCGGGAGGGACCCAGGGGCTCGGGTGACGATTCCCTTCTGCTTTCTAGAGCAGGCAAACGAGCTGGTGGCTCTGATCCCCTACAGCGACCAGCGGCTTCGGCCACGGAGGACGTAAGTGCTCAGTTAGGTGGGAACTGCAGCCCTTGCAAAGTCCTTGCAAAAAAGCCCTTCCCGCCAGGGCCTTTTTATTGCCTTTTATTTTTATTTTTTCCCCTTGCTTTGCCTTCCCCTCAGCCTCCCCCTCCTGCAGGGTTTTGTTTTGAATCCCAGTTTGCTGCCAGGCACAACGGGCAGTGTAATTCAGTGTTTCTTGGGCTCATGGGGAGGAGGTGCCAACAACCAGCCTGCTCAGGTGCTCCGACCCTGTGCCCTCTTCAGAGCCTTTTAGAAAGCGCCAGGTTGTGAAAGCTCTCGGGGTTGAGGCTGGAGGCCAAAACTACTCCCTGGGTGTATCCACACCTGGGTTCCTTGTTACTGGGAAAAGAGACTGTTTAAAGGGTGAGGGCTTTGAGCAGTTGCAGATATGGGAAGGTTAGAGCAGAGCTCCGAGGGTTTCCCAAGGAAGAGCTGATGTGGGTTGGTTGCTGGTTTCAGATACAGGAGCTCTTGCAGCTGCAGGTGCTTAAGGCCCTGCCTCTGGGGTGGGGAAACCTCAGGTGTCAGCCCAGGCTGGGTGTGCAGGGTGGAGAGCAGCTCTGCAGGGAAGGACCCCAAGGGGCTGGGGGTGAGGAGCTGGAGATGAGCTGGCCCCATGTGCTGGCACCCAGCAGCCACTGGCACCCTGGGCTGCATCCCCAGCAGTGTGGGCAGCAGGAGGGGGGATCCTGCCCCTCTGCAACCAGGGCTCTGGGGAAACCGCCCTGCAGGGCTGGGTCCAGCTCTGGAGGCCTCAGCACAGGCAGGGAGCTGCTGGAGCAGGGCCAGAGCAGCCCCAGCAATGCTGGGAGGGCTGGAACCCTCTGCTGGGACAGGCTGGGAGAGCTGGGGGGGTTCAGCCTGTCGGAAAGACCGGGACAGAGCTTTGAGCAGGGTCTGTTGGAACAGGACAAGGGGTGATGGGTTTAGACTAAAAGAGATTTAGACTGGAGAGAAGGGAGAGATTCTGTGCTACTGAGGGTGGTCAGAGGCTGCCCAGAGAGGTGGTGGCTGCCCCATCCCTGGCACCATCCCAGGGGAGGTTGTGGGGGCTCTGAGCACCCTGCTCTGGGTGCAGATCCCTGCAGGGGGTTGGACCAGGTGACCTTTGATGGTTCCTTCCCACCCAGCCCAGGCTGTGGCTCTAGTGTTAGGGCACAGAGGTGACCCCCTTCCCTGCCTCTTCCAGGAAGCTCTATGTCCTGCTGTCCGTGCTGCTCTGCCTCCTGCTCTCAGGGCTGGTGGTTTATTTCCTCTTTCCCCACTCGGTGCTGGTGGACGACGAGGGAATTAAAGGGGTTCAGGTCTGGTTTGACAAGAAGAACTCTGCTGTCATTCTCAGCATCACGGTAAAGTGGATTTTCTTATTCCTGTGTCCCTGAGGATGCAAATTCCCCCTGAGCTACCAGGAAGGCTCCTTCTACTCGTGTCTCCCCCTGACTCTTCCATCCATCCAGGCCACCCTGCGGATCAGGAACTCCAACTTCTACTCGGTGACAGTGACCAGCCTGACCAGCCAGGTGCAATACATGAATACTGTGGTGGGGAGCCAGCAGATCACCAGCGTCTCCAGCATCCCGCCGCTGAGTGACAAACTGGTATCCAGCTCCCCTTGCCTCCCAAAACCAAGCCCTGCGACGCCCCAGCCCCACCACAGATCCACGTGGCCCTGCTCTGCCTGCAGCAGAGCCCGTGGCTTGGCTAGTTGCTGGGTGTGGTGGTTTAACCACAGCCACTGGCTGGGCTCAACCCCACCCTGCAGCCTGAGCTGTGGCCACCCCAGGGCTCCAAAATGGGGGGATTGAAGGCTCATGTGAATGTGTTTTCCTCTCTTGCAGGTGAACTTCACCGTGAAGGCAGAGATGGGGGAATCCCTCTCCTATGTATAGTAAGGATTTGCCTCTCATGGGGGGATGGAGGAGGGGGGCTGAAGCTGCCCTGATGCTCTGGAAATGACTTTGCTTTCTGCTTGCTTCCTGGAAAGCAGCTGTTGGCTGGAAATGACGTGAGAGGCCACTTTGGTGGGACGTTGTGACCTGTCTTTTTTTGGAGGAGGTCTCGAGCTGAGTTGGCAGCCAAGGGAAAATAGCATCAGAAGATAACTGAAAAACATAAATGTCTTCAAAACCCCCTCCTAACTGATTTCTTTCACCTCTTCCAGTTTCTTCTGCATGTTTCCTGAGGTGAATGTTCACAACATCCTGATCTTCATGAGGTGAGTGCTTCTCTGCTCCCCCACTCCCTCCAAAGGGAACTGCTGCTGTGGCAAACTGAGGGGCCACAGGGAAAACCCTGCTTGGTGGGTGCCCTGTTCCTGCCTCACCATGGCAGCTCTTCACCCAGGCTGGTTGACACTTCACAGAATCACAGAGTGGTGGGTGGGGGTTGGAAGGGAGCTCTGGAGATCTCATCCAACCCCCCCCTGCCCCAGCAGGGGCACCCAGGGCAGCCCACACAGGAGCAGATCCAGGTGGGGTTGGGATCTCTCCAGAGGAGACTCCACAGCCTCTCTGGGCAGCCTGGGCCAGGCTCTGCCACCCTCACAGAGAAGAATTTTCTCCTCCTGTTGAGGTGGAACTTCCTGGGTTCCAGACTGTGCCCAGTGCCCCTCGTCCTGTCCTGGGTCACCATTGACCAGAGCCTGGCTCCTCTACTTGCCCCCCACCCTGCAGAGATCTGTAGCCATGGATCAGCTCCCCTCTCAGGCTGCTCCAGCTGAACAGCCCCAGGGCTCTCAGCCTTTTCTCACCAGAGATGTTCCAGCCCCTTCATCACCCTCACAGCCTCCCTTGGACTCTCTCCAGTATTTCCCTGTCCCTCTTGACCAGGGGAGTCCAGAATGGACAGAACACTCCAGATGTGGTTTCACTAGTGCAGAGCAGAGTGGGAGGAGAACCTCCCTCCACCTGCTGGTGCCCTGGGGTGGGGGTGGAATGTAAGAGAGGAGACACCAGGGTGCTGCATGCTGAGCCCCAGAGCATGAAAAAATCTGCTGCTTTTGTGGGTGAAGAGTAAAAAAACCTGCTGGCTTGTTTTGTTTTGCTGGAGGCCTTGCTGCCACAGGTCCTGACCCTGCTAATCTGCTCCTTCCTCCTCTGTCCCAGGACACTGGTGAAGTTCTCCCACCTTGGCCGTGAGATGCACAATGCTCTGGAGACCTACCACTATGTGGACTGCAGCACCAACTCCACGGCTGCTCTGGAGCTGCTGCCTCCACCCCTGTCCTCAGCTCGAGGTGCAGCCAGAGCCCAGAGCAAGCTCTGAGAGCGGGTGCTCGGCCAAGGAGTTTCTAGAAGGGGCCAGGAGCTTGCAGAGGGAAGTGGGAGGATCACGGGTGACTTTGGGAGAGGGTTGAGAGCTCCGTGTCCCTGTCGTGCTCTGTTCACAAGACCCACTGGGGTGTTCAGGGGTGAGCAGACCGGCCCCATCCCAACATCGGGCTCCTGCTGGGAGTGGTTCTCGGGACCCCTTTGATGTGGGGGGGGAGAACTGGACTCTCAAGCTGCTGCTTTTGGTCGCTGAAGATCCTCAAAGTCTCCGTGACTTTTCCAGCCGGCTGAAGCTCTGCGCTGTGTCGGGGCCGTCGGGGTTCCGCGCTGTGGATGCGTTCGGGTGGTGCTGGCGGCAGCAGGGCGGAGATGCGGGGGGATGCTCCAGCAGCGGCAAACGGCGCCGCCCCCGCGACCGCGCACCGAAGGAACCGAGACCTGGAGCCGCGCGGGTCTCGTTCGCCGGCAGCTGAGGCCACCTACAGCAAACTGGTGACAAAACACCGCGGGCTGACCCGTGCCTGGGGTGTGCCCTGGACCCTCCTCCCCCTCTCCCCTCCGGAGGAGGGGCGGCAGCTGCATCCCGGGGTGTGAAACCGGGTCCCGGGGCGCTCGGTGTCGCCTCCGAGGTGCCCCTGTTTGGGCACTGGAACCGGCTGGAGTGCTTGGTGGGGTGCTTGGCGGTTTTGATGGGGTTTGCTTGTCTTTGGGGTTTTTTTTCTGTGGGAGATCTGGTGTTTTGAAGGCTCTTTCACAGCAGCTGGCTGAGGAAGAACCAAAAGCTCTTCCCAGGCTGGTTCCCGGGGGGAGCGTTCGCAGCTCGGGGAGGGTGGGGGTTTCATCCTGCTGCCCTCGGTGCTTTTTGGAGTGGTGCTGCCCCGAGCCCTCTCCACGCTGCCCACATCCCTTCCTGGTTCCAGCTGAGAGGGGTCTTGGGGGGACACCCTGAGCCCTGGGAAAGGCAGCAGAGAGGCCAGGCCAGGGTGGGTTTTATGTCAATGTGAAGTCGAACCGCTTCTGATTGAGAAATTAATAATTAATGGTCATTTCAGCCTCTTGGAGTTTCCAGGACTGAATTCAACTCATTAAACCAAGTTGTTTGATCCTGGGCAGTGTCCTTTGTTGGGAGGAAAGCTCTGGCTTTCTCCAGTGGGAATCCAACTTGGTCCCAGAGTTGACGCTCTCTTGGCGGGGTATCGTGTCATCTTTTCTCCAGAAGGACCTGTTCTCATCATGGTTTGGATTTTCTTTTTTCCCCATTTGAGGGGATGGAGTCTGGGCTTAGAGAGGCACAATGAAGGCATCATCTTTATTCCACAATCCCTGGTGATCTCCAGCGTGAGCTTCTCCCACGATGCCTTCTGCAAGCCCCCTAGTTTATAAAGAGTCAGAGTTGGCTTTGGTGGGTTTTGTCTGTTTGTTTGTTTTTAAGGAAGATGAGGAAATCACAAAATTTTGTGTTTCTTCACCTCATTTCAGAGCTTCCTCCCTCCCAGGACCCCATGGAGCTCAGTCAGGGCTGAGTGGGTTTCTCCTTGGGGGGTGACAAAGCTTCCTGCTCCCCACCATAATGTTTCCCACACAGGTCACGGCAGCCCCAGAGGTGACCTCCCACTGTGGTCATCCCCCCTGTGCCCTTAAAAACAGACTCGGGTGGGGGGCTTGCAGACTGGGGGGAGTCCAGGGAGTGGTCAGCAGGAGCCCTAAACCTGCTGCTTGGCTGAACAGATAAAGAGCTTTGCCCCAGTAGAGGGGAGGGGGCACCTGCTGGGAAGCTGCTCCACGGAGAAGGCCCTGGGAGTGCTGGGGGGACATCGAGGTGCCCAGGAGCCAGCAACAGGCATGAAGGAGCCAGAAGGATGTTCCAAACCCCCCTGGACCCTGCACTGCTGGGCCTCCTGCTCTGGGTGACCCTGCTGGGGCAGGGGGTGGCACCAGATGATCCCTTCCCACCCCCCCCACGCTGGGGCTCTGTGTGATGCCAGGTGCCAGCCAGCAGCAGGGGGCCAGAGTCCCACCAATTAGGGGCATCCTCTGGGTCATGTATCAAAGTTCTTGGCCTTTTCCAGGGCATTTTATTTTGGAAAATCCTCCTTAATCCCTCAATCCTCTTTAATGAATTTTTTCTGCCAAGGTTGTTTCAAGCTCCTAGTCCTGCAGAAGCTGCATCAGGTGCTGAAGCCAAGCGGCTGCTGCCAGCTGTGAGAGCTTAAAATTGAACTGAGGGCCCCAAAGCAGCAATTTTCCAAGGTTTTGGGTTGGTTTTTTTTCTTTTCCTTGAATCCTTTGAAGTTGTCATTTCTCTTAATCAAGAACGCTGGTGCTTGTGCCTCTGATGGGTGCAAAAAACCACCCCAGGTTTTCATAAAATACTCATGAACTTCTCCCCACCAGCAGCAGCTGCCTCTTGCATCCTGCACTCAAAGCCTGAGCAGGTTCCTACTCCTTGTAGGGTCAGCAGGCCAAGTTTCTTTAAAATAAAGCAATAATTCCACTGCAGAGACTTCCCCTAATTAACAAAAACTCCATCGGCAACTCTTCATCCCACTCTAAACATGCAGCTGCTTTACAGGGCTTTATAACTTTTTTTTCTGGTGACTTTTTAGGGGTGTTATTTATTTTGGGTTCCCCCCAAAACAGCCTCAACCCCCCAAAAACTGGATATTTGACCCAAAAACCTCCCTTTATCAGGGTGAGGAAGGAGGAGAGAGGATTGTGAGTGCAGCAAACACCTTGCTGCTGCTCAGATGGATCCTGGTCCTTCCAGATTTTTCACTTCAAATGTTTTTTTTCCTCATTTTTTCTTCACTTTTTCGGGCTGTTATTTGTTTTTTTGGGGGGGGGCTAATCTTAGTATGAGGCAGCTTCAACCCTGAAAAGCTGGAGATTTGGCCCAAACCCTCCACCCTGAGGCCAGAGGCTCCCAAGTTCATCAGCCACCTCCAGCGAGCGACTCAACCAACACCGATCAATGTCAACTTTCCACCAACAGTTTTTTGTTGTATTTTTTTTTTTTTTATATCAACGGATGTCAAAAAATACAGATTGTTTTACAAGAATAGCACCATACTTTTTTTATCTTTCTTTTCCCCCCCCCCCCCCCCGTGTCATGTTATATCAGGCACTAAAGGAAGGACTCTGGGGGGAGGAGGGC
>JAABPQ010185894.1:0-10452 GCA_033439865.1 Alcedo quadribrachys
TTTGTGCTACTCCATCTTGAAGTGCTTCACAAAAATGCCTTATTTCTGTGATTCTGTGATTCTGTGATTCTGTGATTCTGTGATTTGTCATAAGTGTATATCATGCCTCATCTTTATAAGTGTACTTACATATTCATCCTTGAAATCTGGCATCACTACCCAGTTCCAGCTGTGGGGATGAATAGAGGCATAGAAAACAAACAGGTAAAACCCACTTCACATGAATTGCAGGATGTCATGTAAAAGCTGATAGTACCATTTTTTGACCTAGTGGCCTGTAACAAAATTGAAAGTCATCACTGGCTATATTCAGTGTTCTGACATTTCCAATTGTTTGAGTCTGTAACTTCTCCAAAATAAAACAATCAAGGATTAGGTATGTTTTATGATGTACTGAGATCTTTTTGTGTTTCTATACTTCTTTTTTCTTGCTCACCCTCTTCAGAAGAATTATAAGGAATGTTTCTTTTCATAAAAATTAAACTTCTTTCTCCTTGAGCTACAAATCAAATGGAAGAGAATTAGGACTTTTGAGACACAAATTGCAGTGGAGTAGGAATGCACACTTCCACTAGACATGCTATGTTTACTCTATGTATACGTAAAGACCTTAGAGGATTAGATTCCATCCAGAAGATTACTTTGACTCTATCTGAGTTTTGGAAGTGAAGAGCTCATTCCATATGCTTCAGAATGCATGATAATTAAGAGTATACTGCATGTACACCCTTCACCTTCTCTTTTTCCTGTGTTTCTATCCCAGTGAACCTGGGATAAATGAGTAGAGAGAAAAGCAGGGTATGCACCAACAGGGACTTATAGGGGACCACCATAGTCTTCCCTTCCCCTGGGTTTTGAAGAAGTGACACCTTCATTTCCACACCGACTCTGTGGCTGTGTTTTACTTCAGAAGACACAGTTAGGACTCAACAACATCATTTTCTAGGAAACAGATACTGGAGTGCTAAAGGTCCTACCATCTTAGGCATTATGTAGGAGAGACTTCAAAAAATTAAAAGGTACCCAGTAGCATGACTGGGGATATAGATGTTGAAAATTCTACCTTGTACAGATGCTTGAAATATTGCTACAAGTTGATGCTGCCCTAAGATTGACAGACTGGAGTATTTTCCTGATTATAGATTGCTGAGCATTTAACATAAAAAATGACAGAACTCTGTTTTATTTCAAAAAACACGGGCAAGGTAAAATGTGGTCATATTGTCTCTTAATTCAATACTCTGTCCTTAAAAATGAATTGAAATCTTGAATAATATTTTCCATTGTTTTCTTTCTGAGAGGAGGCAATATATTTTCTTTAATCTTTTCTCAGTAATCATGATTTTAATATCTCTGATAATTTTCATTGTCTTCTGTGGATGCTAAACTAACTAGTGCCTTGGATTTTCCTTCTCGTGGGATCTCAAAGACTCCCACCAGCTGTGACTTTGGTGGCAGCTGTTTGTAAAACAGTAGAGAGATGTTTTGACTTTGGGTGCTGTGGCACCCCAGCCAATCACCCCAGGGGGTGGCTGGCTTCTTGTCCAATTACCCTGAGGTTAAAAGGGCATTAAAATAAAGCTGTAAATGAATAAATAAAGGTTTCTTGGCATTTTGGTGAAGAAAAAAATCTCACTATTTCTCCTCCTTCGGCAACTGACAGATAAGCAACAGTCTTCTTTAACCCATACATTCATTGTCTCTTCCTTTGAAATATTTTTTTGAGGTATAGATAGAACAGCCAGTTGCACGGCATGGCAGACAGGCTACTTGGCTTATGCTGGAAAAGATGGACAGCAGTGCATTAGCAAATGGGTGTACCACTGTCAGGGTGCCATAAGGGCTGATGGTTCCCTCTGAAGTGGGCACCAGAGCTGTTGGAACTGTGTGATCTTGAGGAGAAGAAGGTCCCAAGCCACCTCTGAGGATCCCCAGGGGCCAGGTGCACTTGGGGGAGGTTAGTCAATTCATTAAAGACTATTAGTATACACAGGGCCCTGAGAGACACTTAAAGGTTGTCAGCTATAAAAAAGATGATAGACCATCAACTGAGTCCCCCATAACAATATCAGGAGTAATTGTAATTATCTTTTTCAGACTTATGTGGAATCTTAGTCCAAGAACAAAATTATGTGTCATTATCACAGTTCCTTCTCACTGTCCTGGAAGACAACAGGTCAAGCAATGGACCTTCTGAGTTTATTGCAACACAAGGACACCTGAGCGAGTGAGGAAGTAAGTAGAGCTGGGGAAGCTGGGAAACTGAGAGAACTTGAGAAAGAAGTCAGTCAGTTATTAGAATTATAATATGACAATATGGGAGAAAGTAAGCAGTATGTTGGCACAGGCTTTTAGTAAAATACTGCTGTATTTTTGTAGTCCTTCAGGAACTAGAAAGTAATTGTGGCTCAGCTACAGTTATTGCAGTTATTGTCTTGTTGATAAAACAAACACACACAAAAAAAACAAAACTCTTCAGAATTGTCTCTGAAGTAAGAATCTGTAACCATGAGAGTTATCAGGGGTCCATCAAGAAAAAAAAATACTTACATGACCTATTTTACAGCTGAAACAGTATCTAATTTGGCTCACTTATTTTGTTTGTATATTGATGAAATACATTATATCCACTGAGATCTGCTGTTTCTGAGGTTGGTGTAAAATAACTGTAATCATCCTTGTTTGTGTCAGATTCTTTCCCAGCTGTAACTCTCCCTTGATTCTGAATGCTTTTGTGTGATACATGTTACTCAATTCAGAAAGAACGATGCACTCAGCATGCATGACACAACCAGTTATTATATTCTGCCTGCTGAAGACTAAACAAGTTCATGTCCTGAAAATGTGACCACAATGTGGGCAGTAATTCATTTCACATACAAACAAGATAACACAAACAACTGTATTTTTATTAAATCATATTACACTTATCAAATGCATTGCCATGAGTAAAATTACATCTTGTAAGCTAAATCTGTGTTTCAAGAAACACATACAATCACAGAATAACAGAATGGTAGGGTTGGAAGGGACCTCTGGAGACCCTATAGTCCAATACTTCACTATAATGCACCTACACCTAGATCAGGTTGAACAGAAAAGTGTCCATGCAAGTTTTGAAAGTCTCCACATAAGGAGACTACACAACCTCTCTGAGCAGCCTCTTCTAGTTGTGTTTTTCTCGTATTTTACATTATTTTCCAGATTTACTTCCAAGACAGCCTTGGCTTTCCTCATTGCAGCCCTGTATACTCTGGCAACATTTCTATATTCTCTCTAAGTGGCCAGTCCTTTTTTCCACATTCTGTACACTTTCTTCTTCCATTTGCATTTTTTGCAGAAGCAACTTGCTCATCCATGCAAGTCTTCTGCTTCTTTTGCTTGCTTTATTACGCATAAGGATGCACAGATCTGGAAGTTGAAGGAAGTGATGTTTGAATATTAATCAGCTGTCTTATGCCTCGCTCCTTTCTAGAGCCCTAACTCATGGGATTCCTCCAAGTAGGTCTTTGAAGAAGCCAAAGTTAGCTCTCCCAAAGTCCAGGGTTCCAAGCCTAGTGATTGACCTGATTCTTCCATGCAGGGTCCTGAACTCTACCATCTAATTTTCACTACAGGCTGCATCCAACCTTCACATTCCCAAATAGTCCTTCTTTGTTTCTTAGTACAAGGTCCAACAACACACTTGTCCTCACTGGTTCCTCCATAACCTGTGTCAGAAAAGTATCATCAGTGCACTGTAGAAACCTTTGGAGCGCATGTGCTCTCTCACATAAAGAGTAGATACACCAACTTGCTTTGCTGATCTGTCTTCCTTAAAACGTGCCTAGTTGTCTCTGACAGAATTCCAGTCTTGTAAGCTATGCCATCATGTCTTTGTAACTGCAGTCTTGCAAGCTATGTCATCATGTCTTTGTAATTGCAGTGCGATTATGGTCCTGTGACTGCACCCCGATCTCTAGTTCTTCCTCTGTTGTATACAATGGGGTACAGGAATTACAGAGACTTCATCAAGCATGCAGGTTTCTATGAAGAAGATGCACCATAGTTATACCTAGTCTTGAGGTGGCTGGCCTCTGGCTCTCATCTTGGAAGGCAGGTAAGGAACATTTGTCACTTTTTAGGCTCATTTTTATTCTTCTGCTGCCTATACCACTTAGATCAGTGTAAGAGCTTGCAAAACCATATGCTGAATCAGAGCAGGACATAGGTTTAGCTGAAAAATAAACAAAACAAAAAAAAAAGAAAATAAACTACTCTTTTATACTCAAGCCAAAATTTTGTTCACTGAACATTCCATAAGCAGTTGTTTAAGAGAAGGAAAAAGTCAAGGACAGAATAGGAAAACAACAGCCAGAACTTTCTGTACAATTAATTTTTAATGCAGAGCATTACAAATTTTGATGTGGAATTAAAAAATTACTCAACCACTGCAAACTGAGTTTATGTACAAGAATGTAAATAATGTAAATTTGGTAACAACATTTTAAAAATATATTTCTCCTCTCCTTCCCTCACCTCACTTAACCTCAACTTCCCTTTTGGGAAGTTTTGGAAAGCCCTAGAACAGCTTAATCTGACCAACAGAACCACCAAGGGGCGAAGAAGAGCCTTCAGGTCAGATTTCCCTCTAACAGCACAAAACTTCTGGATAAAGAATAGGACAATTTTGATAATTCCATGCATCTGTCTTTTCCACAATATAGTTGAAATTGTCCCCACTTCATCTGAAGTTTAGAGACTTGAAAAGTGACATTTGTTTTTAGAAACCAATTAAGGAACGACTATAATTTTTTAATTTATAACCAAATGTATCCATTAAATGCACAAGACTGATTAATATTTCCTTTTCATATATAAAATAACAAAGAATATGTTGGCACTTTCAAATGAATAAGTATTTTAGTCAATCTAGATAAAATTTGGATTTACATAAGCTGAAATATATGTGAAGAGACGATATGAAATAAAATAACTAATTAAGAATTAAAAACAATATTGGCCTGTTCACCCTTCCTGAATCTTTTCCTAAGTTAAGAGTACATCAAAAAACCTAGCAAGTCTTCCAAATTTCCTGATCTGGGTGCACATGCTGGACTGTACCTTGGTTCTTATCCTAGATAAGATCCTAGATCTTGGAGTTCTTTCGTATGATGTTTTCTGTAACAAGAGGGGTAACAAGACTATTTAATGTTGACATGGCAAGGGTACAAATAAACCTAGAGGTTGTAGTTAGATGCTGAATAAATATGAACTCAAAGGATTCTTTGTGTGGACTGTTTGGGGACCCAGTTGTTAAAAAATACCTTAGCTATCCTCCACAGACAAGATATAGCCTTAGTTCGGATAGAAGTTCTACTAGATTTTCTCAGGATATAACCAATGTTTCTTAATGTTAATTGATAAATTATGATGAAATGCTATCCTTTCTGAACATATGGAGAATTTTGAGTGGAATACAGTTTATCAGTCTTCTTTGGACCTGGCTATATCCCAGGTTTTATTTGTTTTTCTTGGAAACAGTTTTCTTCCTGTTATGTTATGTACACTGTTAAAGTCTTGGTTTTGTGTAGTTTATACATGTCTCTTTTCTTACCTTATTTTTTTCACCAAGGAAAATCTATTTGAAAATCTCAGCTGAAACTATCTATCAATTAATTATTATTTCCTTTCCTCATTATCTTTTCATTTCCTCTGTGGTGTTATTGATGATATATTCTAGACAAAAAAGAAAAACAAACAAAAAAACCAAAACCAGAAAAAAAACAACTTTTAAGTATTCATTACATAATACAAAGATTCATGCAACTAGACACAGTGCTCTTTACTTTTTAACAAGGGAGTGATGTTATTCATCTGGCTATAAGTATTAGAACAAAGGGAAAAGATAAATCACATTCTTCCCTAGGTAGAGCAATCCAAAGTTCCTAAACTAGAACTTAATACCTATCCTTCCATCAGTGAACTAGGCAAACAATCAGAATCATTTAGGTTGGAAAAGATTTTTAAGATCATTGAGTCCAACTGTTAAACTAGTACAGCCAGCCCACTACTAAACCATGTCACTAAGTACCATACATATATTTCTTTTTAATACTTCAGGGATGGTGATTCAACTATTCCCCTAGGTAACCTGTTCCAATGCTTGACAACCCTTTCAGTGAATAATTTTTACCTAACATCCAATCCAAACCTATTCTTGCACAACCTGAGGCCATTTCTTCTTGTCCTATTACTTATTACTTGGGAGAAAAGACCAACACTCATCTCACCAAAACCTCCTCTCAGGAGGGTGTAGAGAGCAATAAGGTCTCTCCTCAGTCTCCTCCAAGATAACAACCCGAGGTCCACTACTCCATTGTAGTGAGAGGCCCAAAACTGAACACAGTTTTTGAGGTACATTCTCACCAAGTAGAATCATAGAATGTTAGGGGTTGGAAGGGACCTGTAGAAATCATTGAGTCCAACCCCCCCTGCCAAAGCAGGATTGGTCAGGGCATGCCCCAGGGATCATTTCCGTAGTCCTGCTGGCCACACTATTTCTGATACAAGCCAGAATGTTGTTTGCCTTCTTGACCCCCTGGACACACTGCTGGCTCATATAAATCTACATGTCAACCCACACTCCCAGGCCCTTTTCTGCCATGTAGTTTTCCAGCTACTCCTCCCCAAGCCTGAAGCATGGAGACCTTTTATCACAAAATCATCTATATATTGGTTTCACATTCAGAATTATATTTTGAACAGCAGACATGACCTTTAGCTCTTCCCTCATGCATACATGTATCATAGAGCTCATATAGTCCTCCTAAATATACTCTGCTGCCTGTTCTGGTTGAAATATAGTGTCACAAGGTGTAACACTGATGTGGTGCATTGAATACATAGCAAGTTTTTGGTAGTGATGACCATTATGAGGAGAGCCTAGGGCTACTGTGTGCTGAGACACAGCTGTATCCAGACACCTCCAATGGACCTACCTCTGGGCACAGCTCTGAGCCCAGCAGACTAGGTGGTGGTGCCTTTGTGAAAAAAAAAAAAAAAAAAAAAAAAGAATTTAAGAAAGGGAAAGATCCTGAACAAGCAAGAAGAAGTGAGATACAAAAGTGTGAGAAACAGCCCTGCATACACTAAGGTCAGAGGAAAGGGAGAAGGAGGACGTGCTCCATGCTCAGTCCCCTGCAACCTGTGTAAGAAACTTTAGTGGAAGTAGTATTTCTCTGAAATCTGTGGAGAAAACCACATCAGAATATGTAGGAATATGTTCCTTTAAGGAAGCTGCATTCCATGGAGAGCACATGCTGGAACAGGTTCTCTTGGCAGAAACTATGGCCCATGGTAAGAAGGCCATTCTGGTGCAGGTTTATTCTGGGGGACTGCAGCCCATGTGAAGTACCTGCACTAAAGTAAAAAAAAAAAAGAAAAAAGAAAAAAGAAAAAAAAAGGCAGAGAGAAGCTCTCATAGACATATGTGTGAGTGCAACCCACATTCCCCATCCTCCCTGAAATGCTCAAGGATAGGAGAAGGAGGTAAAGGGTTTTTGATGATGGAATTGAGTATGGGAAGAAGTGAGGTAGAAGAAAGGAGGTTTAGTTTTTGCCTTTGTTTCTCACAGAACAACTTTATTTTATTAGATGTAAATTAAATTCATTTTCCCCAGATTGAGTCTGGTTTTCCCATGACTGTAATTGTTTTTATCTCCTTGTCTTCATCACAACCCATGAGTTTTTTCATCTTGTTTTCTACTTTGCCCTCTTTAGTAGGGAGATAATAGAGTAGCTGAGTGGGGATCTGGAAGCTGGCCCAGGCCAACACACCCCATTTCATAAAAATGCAAGTAAATAAACACATGAGTTATCCATCTATGCTCCTAAATAAAGAAAGCCAAGAAACAAGCTAATAGTTTGGAGTTCATTGTATTCCCAGGTCAATAGTTAATCTGCTCCCAGTGAGTTTAAGCCCTCCCAAGACAAGATTCTATTTTTATTCTAGACAGTTCACTTAAAGAATCACTCATAAGGCACAGTAAAATAATGAGACTGCCCAAAGTTTTGTTTCCTCTGTCTCCCCTTGCTACAACCCCAGAGTGAATTTCTGCCTCCCAAAATCAAAATACATTTTGGTGGTTCAGCATAACCCTGTCATTGTATCATATTTAGTGTGAAAACAAAGATATGTAACAGGCCTAGAGAGGCACTGCCGTAGACTCAGATGCTACAAAACATTGATGTACTGTTTTTATCCTGATGTGACTAGTATTAAGCAGCCTAAATGTTGAGTTGTAAAGAATCTATAGTACCCATAATTCTTGTCCTCTTTAACTTTTTACACGGTTATATTAATTTCACAGCTTCAGCAGCTGTAGCATATCTCCCAACATGGTATTTGTATATAATAGAAACTAACTCTGAGCCAAACAGACAGAGAGGGGCCTCCCCCAGATAAGCCAGACTGTACCAGTGCTGCTGTTGTCAGCTCAGCATAACTTTGCATTCTGAGCCAAAAGTGGAGAACACACTGTGAGGAAGACTGTGGGCCTTCCTCCAGAAGACCCTGCCCCATGACCACCAAATTACAATGCACAGGTGTCAATGGGAGGATGCTTATGATAATGAGATCTCTGAAATAATTATAATAATCATGCCTATTCCTAGAACTAATTATACTAATCCAGACTATGTCTCTGAATATGTATGTTTTGTGTTATAAATTACCGATTGCTCCAAGAAATGGTGTGCAAGTTAGGAGGAGCTATCCCCCTTGCACCTGGTGCCATAATAAACATATCTGCTTTATAACCTTTCCTGAGTTGTATAGTTTGATTCTGTAAGTCAGCGCAAGCCACCCCACAATGCTTGGTTTCATGACCATGGATTGATCCTGGCTATCTGTTACGAATGGATATAGCTAAACTCACTGCACTTAGTGTAAGACTTCTTTCCTATCTGCTCTGGTATCTGATTTTGGTCATTGTCAGACTTAACATGTGAAAATATTTGAGTTATTTTTTATTATGAACATCCTTATTGCTTCACTGTCTCTTTGTATTCATCTGCTATAGCTTGTCTTTTGTTTTAGTAGTAATCAGTTTGACATGTTTAAAACTACAAAACCTACAGGAAGGCTGGAGAGGGGCTGTTTACAAGGGCCTCTAGTGAAAGGATGAGGGGTAATGGGTTTAAATCAGAGAAGAGTAGATTTAGACTAGATATCAGGAAGAAGTACTTTACCTTGAGGGTGGTCGAACAGTGGAATAGGCTTCCCCGGGAGGTGGTTGAGGCATCATCTCTGGAGATATTTAAGTTGAGGTTGGACAAGGCAACCTGTGAGCAGCCTGGTCTAGTTCTGCTCACTGCAGGGGGGCTGGACTAGAAGATGTCTCTCTTCCAGCCATAGCCATTCTATGATTCTATATTTATAGACATTGATGAGGTCCCCTCTCAGTCTCCTCCAGGCTAAAGAGCCCCAGCTCTCTCTAATTCTTTCCACTAGCTATAAAGAGAATCTGGTATTACTAGTATTTAATCAGCTTAAATCTCTTTAGCTGGGTGAGATAACTCTGACCCTTAATTTAACAATGTAGCCTTCAAGCTTTGAACTTCTTGGCTATTATTCTCCTTTTCATTAAGGCTTTGACACATACACTGTTACAAGTCCAGCTGTTACAAATGAGCAAGTTACACTTCCCTTTCATTTTTCTATCTAACTGCCTTTGGTATCCATCCCTCACTCTTTACTGGAAGATATGACTTCATCACATTTGATTCAGTGCAAAGTCCATCAGCTTATGCTACGCCTCATCATTGCCAGCTACCTTTAAAATCAAATTCCAAGATGTTCACTGAAGAGGCTGATTTCCTTTCCTTCCTCTCTGCTGTAAGGGTAGAAGCATGGAGATGTTAACAGAAGTTGAGAAAGAAACAGGAAAGCAGGTAGTGGATTCTAAAGTATTATAGCTAGATAGCTTAATAAAATTATATTCTAACGCACAAATATTTTATATCTCACTATAAACATTCTTATACTATAGCAATAGAGCCGTACTAATGAAAATAAGATGATTTTCACAGTGTGTATACAACATATATTGTGATTACCCTAATAGACAATAAAGGGTTAAATGATCAGTTCTTTCATTTAAGACCGTTTAAGACAAATGCTGACTCTATATGAAGCACTGAATGTGTCTCTTTGAGGAAAAAATGTTTCATCTTGGCATCTTCAATCCTATTCTTAGGATTTTAGAGAGGTTCTAATTATCTTACTCATTTCAAACAAAGACACACCATTTTTTCAGTAAAAAACATGCTAATAAGGACCCCAAAAATGGTTTTCCAAGTATTGTTTCAAATTTCTAAAAATAAAATAAAAATATAGAGGCTTGCATTTGTTAAAAGCCAATAATATTTGAAGGAAAAAGATTAATGAGAAAATAGAAAGACTAAATACTT
>JAABPQ010186395.1:0-10435 GCA_033439865.1 Alcedo quadribrachys
GTCATTTTTAACTTGGGAGAAGAGGTCGACCCCCACCTCCCTACAACCTCCCTTCAGGTAATTGTAGAGAGCAATAAGGTCCCCCCTGGGTCTCCTCCAGACTAAACAATTCCTACCTTCCTCAGCCTTTCCTCATAGGAGAAACTCTTGTACTACAGCAGATGCTTTCACCAGCACCCCACATTGCTCTGCTGTCCCTCTGGCTCCCTATGATGTGCTCTCCTACCCTTTCCTTTTCTGGAGGTCATTCTTCTAAGTCCCAAATTTAGTCACTAAATTGGGGTCATCCAGTGTGCATGGAGGTCACAAACCAGGGCTGTACTCCTTGTGACCCAGTAACAGCCAATCACTATGCCCCAGTCTGAAAGGAGATCCCGTGCTTCAGTGGCTGCCAATCCCAAGCTTGTTACCTGGCCTGCAAACTCAGATGCAAATGAGCAACCAACTTCTGCACTGTCACTGTGTGTGGCTGCATCCAACTGCCAGTTCCCCCTCAGCACTGCAGCCAGTGTGTGGCTCAGCTGAGACAGTGACATGGGACATTGGCTGCACGGTGTATTCAGCAGCCCTGAGCCTGGCCATGCTATGGGGGCTTGGACCCCACCCAGGGCAGACCCTGTGAGCACCTGAGCTCATATCTTCTATGTCTCAGGGGCTCTTTCAGAATGAAAGCTCTGTCCAGAAGGGTACTGTTTCTCCACCCACTTCCACTGTACCATGGGGACAGAAGGGCAACTTCCTCCTGTTTATGGTGCTCTGTAGTCTCTCTAGTTTCCCTCCTCTGCCACCATCACTTTCCAAACCCCCAGCACTGAGAGCCTTAGCGAGGGGAGAGACTGTTACCTGTGGCAAAGATTACATTAGACTTCTACAGAAGTCGCTGAAGGTGACTTGGAAGTATTTTGTGGTTTTATCTTTCATCCAAAGCAAAGGAGTGAGAATGGTTCCTCTGGCACTGGGCAGAGGTGCAATGACCTTCACTGCAGGAACACCAGCCTTCTCAGCTTCAGATGTCTCACAGCACCCTCTAAGGCCCATGTACTTTCCTTAGGCTTATCCACAGAATCACAAGTTGTCATAGTTGTAAAAGACCTCTAAGATCACCTTGTCCAACTGCCAAACAAAAAAAACCCCACCCAAGACCAACAATAACCAAACCACCTCACTATCCCACTATAGCATGTCCTGAAGAGCCTCATTTACATGCTTTCTGAATACCTCCAGGGATGGTGACTCCACCACCTCCCTGGGCAACCTGTTCCAGCACCTGACTACTTGTCAGAAGAAATTCTTCCTGATATCCAAACTAAACCTCCCCTGGAGCAACTTCTGACCATTTCGTCTAGTCCTGCCTTTATTTACTTGTGAGAAGAGGCCACTCTCACTTCACTGCAACCTCCTTTCAGGTACCTGTAGAGAGTGAAATGGTCTCTGCTCAGCCTCCTCTTCTCCAGACTAAACAATCCCAATTCCCTCAGTCTCTCCTCACAGGTCTTGTTCTCTACACCCTTCACCAGCTTGGTTGCCCTTCTCTGACCTCACTCCAGCAGCTCAATGTTTTTCTTGTGGTGAGAGCCCAGAACTGAACCCAGAACTCCAGATGCAACCTCACCAGTACAGGGGGAGAAACACTTCCCTGGTCCTACTGGCCGCACCATTCCTGGTACAGGCCAGAATCCTGTTGTCTTCTTGGCCACCTGAGCACACTGCTGGCTAATCTTCAGCTGGGTCTCAACCAGCACCCCCAGGTTCTTCTCCAGTCACTGCTCCCCAGGCCTGGAGTGCTGCTGGGGGTTGCAAAGTGCAGAACCCTGCAATTGGCCTTAATGAAATTTATACCATTGCCTTTGGCCCATCACTCCATTCTGTCCAGATCCCTCTGCAGAGCCTCCTACCCTTGAGCAGATCAACACTCCCACCCAATTTCGTGTCTTCTGCTAACTTGCTGAGGAAGCACTCAGTCTCCTCATCTAGATTGTTGATAAAGATACTGAACACTATCAGTCCCAAGACTGAGTCCTGGGGAACACCACCGGTGACTGGTTGCCAAGTGGATTTAACTCTGTTCACCACCACTCTCTGGGCTTCCCATCCAGCCAGTTTCTAACCCAGTGAAGAGTCCACTTGTCCAAGCCATGAGTCACCAGCTTCTCCAGCAGGATGCTGTGGGAGATGGTGTCAAAAGCTTTCCTAAAATCCAGGTAAACACATGCACAGCCCTTCCCTCGCCAACTGGGTGGATCACCTGGTCATAGGAGATCAGCAGGACCTGTCTTTTCCGAGCTCATGGTGACTGTGCCTCATCCTCTAGTTGTCCTGCACTTGCCGTGCGAGTGCACTTATGATGAACTGCTCCATTATCTCCCCTGTCACCAAGGTCAGGCTGACAGGTTCCCCAGATCCTCCTTCCTGCCCTTCTTGTAGATGGGTGTCACACCACTTAGCCTCCAGTCACATGGCAACTCCCTTGTTGACCAGAGCTGCTGCTGAATGATGGTGAGAGGCTTGGTGAGCTCCTGCACCAGCTCACTCAGCACTCTCATCTGGATCCCGGCCAGCCCCATAGACTTGTGAGTGTCCAGGTTTCTGTCTTCTTCCTCCTGGATTATGAGGGGGTTGTCCTTATTTTCCAGCTCAGGAAGCTGAATCGCTGGAGGTAGCTGGTGTGACGAATAAAGATGGTGGCAAAGGTGGCATGAAGTATCTCAGCCTTTTCCCCGCTCTCGTTTGCAATATTCCTCCTCCTGCCACCCAATAAAGACTGGACACTGTCCCTAGCACTCTTTTTAGTATGACAGTGGCCACACTGAAGTCCAGCTGGGCTTTTGCTTTTCTAATTTTTATTCTGCATGACATGATGAGATCCCTGGATTCATCCTGAGATTCTTGCCTGTTCTTCCAAAGAAGGTAAACCCTTCTTTTTGAGTCCTGGTAAAATCTCTTGCTCAGCCAGGCTTGTCTCTTCCCTGCCATTTTGTCTTATGTCACATGGGGGCAACTGCTCCTGTACCTATAAATTCTTCTTAAAAAGGGAGCCTTCCTGGACCCTTTTGTCCTTCAGGACAGAGGGCACCTTGTCTCACAACGTGCTCTCTCAAACAAAGCCCTGAACAGGCTCAAGTCAGACGTCCAGAAGCCCACAGTCGTGGCTCAGTTGACCTCCCTTCTTGCTTCATGAAGGACTGAAATCTTAATAATTTTGTGGTCGCAGAGCCCAAGATGGCCTCCGACCACCACATCCCTACCAGTCCTTCCCTGTTTGTGAACAGCAGGTCTAGAGAGGCACCTTCCCTGGTGGGCTCGTTGACCAGCTGAGTCAGGAAGTTCTCTTCCATACACTTGAGGAACCTCCCAGCCTGTCTCTCCTCTGCTAGGTTCCATTTCCAGCAGACATCTGGTAGGTTGAAGTCCCCACCAGAACAAGGACTAACAATTGTTGGAGCTCTGCCAGATGCTTGTAGGATGCTTTGTCTGCCTCTTCATCCTGGTTGGGTGGCCCGTAACAGACTCTCAACAGGGTATCTACCTTATTTGGCTTCCCCTTATCCTCACCCATAAACACTCAACCTCATCATCATCATTACCATACAATAAAACCCCTCCCTAACAGACAGAGCCACCCCACCACGTCTCCCTTCCTGCCTATCCCTTCTGAAGAGCTTGTAGCCCCTCACTGCAGCACTCCAGTCAGGAGAGTCATCCCAACACATTTCTGTGACGGCAGCTATGTCAGAGCTGTCCTGCTGCACCACGTCTCTCAGGTCTCACTGTTTGTCACCCGTTTTGCATGCACTGGTGTAGATGCACTTGAGCTGGACTATTGATTTCACCCCCAACATTGCCATGCCATCCTCAGGCTCATCTCGAGGTTCCATCCCCTCTTCCCTTCACACAGTTTAAAGCCCTCTTGATGAGCCCCACCAGCTCCCGGCCAAGAATCCTTTTCTCTGTTGTGGACAGTTCCACTCCACCTGTTGCCAGCAGACCCAATTCCATCTAAACATCCCCGTGAGCAAAGAAATAAAAATTCATCAAACAGCAGCAGCCTCTGAGCCATGTGCTGGTTAGGTTGTGCTGTCCTGTTCCTTTCAGCTTTCCTGGCCACTGAAGGGATTGAGGGAAACACCATCAGCACTCCTGATCCCTCTACCATTTGACCCAGCACCATAAAGTCCCTTTTTTCACCTTAGGACTTCTCTTGGCAATTTTACCACTGCCACCAGTGTGACCAGTAATGGACTTTCCTACTCACCGCATGGAAATCAGTAGGTACTCCCAGACTAGTCACTTAGAAGGTACCACAGAACAAGTATTCCCCTATACTTTGGCCCTGCTGGAAGAAAAAAAAAGAGTAGATTGCTAGTCTCACCAACTACCACATATAATTGAGGATGCCATTACTCCAGATCCCCCCAGCAACCATGTTGAAGGTTGTTGAGGGGACCTAGACTGGAGGCACTGAAGGATATGACCTCTCAGTGGCAGCAGGGACCTCTCAGTGCAGCAGCTGATCCAAAACTTACTAGCTACAACACAACAGCAGACTGGGGTGGTGGACTCTCAGCTGAATGTGCTTATTTGTGCTGGGCAGAGGTTGCACCAGGATGCTGCACTCCCTTGCTCCCATCCCTGAAATGTCTGGCTTTCAGTTCCTGCACCTTTTTCCTTATTTCAGGGCACCACTTGCTCAGAAGCTGTCCTGTCAGTTGCTCCTATCAGCTATTGTCACTCCTAAAAGCAAGCTGTCCCTCGGTTGTCTGCATGTCTGGGACCTGGCATCTGTTTGTTGCAACTGCCACAGCTCAGCAGCTTGACTTTAAGCACTGAGAGAGGAGAGTGAGGTTAGCCCCTCCTGCACTCTGACAGGAGTCCTGCAAAGGTGGGGCCCTCAGCACAGGCTCACACTCCTCCCTGCCTGGTAGGACTCTCTGGACTGCGATGGGTGCAGGCAGCAGAGCCCTGGGTGGGGGATAGAATGTCTCTCCACAGCAGGAACCATGTGGTGTCCCTGAAGCCTTTCCAGCACTATAAAATCGGCAGCACCTTTGCCAAGCCAGAGGGAGATCCCTCCACAGGCCGTTCAGCATTGCTGACCCTCAATGAAAAGCTTGCAGAGATAAGTGGGAACAAGCCCCAGGCATGGCACACAGTCCTCACTGCTTGCTCCCCACCACTCCTCCTATTGCATAAGCTCTCCAGATCGTGTGGCCTCTTGTAAGGGCACCTTGTTCCTGGGAAGTGGCTCCTTCCGTGCACAGCCCACGAGGGTGGGACAGGGAGGCTCAGATCTTGCCCAGTTGCACCGTCCTCCTCCCCTGCGCACTCTTCCCATCTTCCTCATTCTTAGTGGAAAAAAGTCTGTCAGATGAAAAGCTATTTTTTTTTCAGGATTAACCAGAGATAAATAGTATTCTCTCTCCATTGCTATGACAGTGGTTGGATAAAGGCCCTAGTCAGATGCAATCAGACAGCAGATTTGGGGGGAAGCTCTTGAGAAGCCCAGAGCGGGGGAAGGATGTGTTGTCTTTGAGCAAAATATTTAGCTTCTGTGTAATACCGGCCAATTACAACATTTTTCTTCAAATAAAATATTTATAAGAACATAAAAAAAACCCATCTGAGAATGCAATATACCAAAGCCCTGAGTCATTCCTGTTGCAAAAGTTTTCACTCATTTTACAGGCAGCTTCCCCATGTAGGGTATGGAGTTGGGATGGCTTCTGACAGCAGAGGTGCACTGACTGGTCTGATGGCATGTGTCCCTGCAGCTTGGAAATGGCAGGGCTCCTCCTGGCAAGGGTCACCTCCCAGTTTAAGCCAAATGCCTGGGTTTGCTGTGGAGTCTGCAGTGAGCTTTGTAAAGAGATATGACTTGAATTCCAAGAGGCATCACCACCGGCAGCATGGGGAAGGGCCAGCTCTCCCAAGGACCTGAGGTGAGGAGGCTCTTTGTGTTATTCCTCCTTCCTCTGGTCCTTTTGTATGGAGTACTCTGTAGACAGATGTGGATGCAAATTAGATTCCTTAGAAGGTCTTTTCTGAGATCCAGATGAACTGAGATGCTCATTTGAGCCACACTTGCTGCAGACATCAGACATTGTTGGGTAACTTCTTCAGTGGCAACAGGGGTTGCAATCCATCCCCAGGCTGCAGAAGCAAGACAAACCTACCCGTACAGCCACAGCAGCTTTACTGTTCTGCACCTAACCTGGTGCCCACCGTGGCCCTGAACAGCCCCAACTACATGGCTTGCTGTGCTTTGCACTCTATTTTTCTATTTCCCTCTGCCATATGAACACCACCGATTTTGCACAGTAATTACAGCCTTGTCCAGTGATCCCAGGCAGCCCTGCCCTCAGGCACTCTTCATCCAGGGCAGGTTTGACACCACATCTCATCTCTTTGTCTGGTTGTTTATTGCTGTTTTCTTAGCCCCGGGTGAGGGCTACCCCACTCTCTGCCTGTTCATTCTGCAGGGCCTGGTAATCACCCTCCATTTAATCTTCAATTAACGCCAACCATCTGCCTGCAGCTTTGCACGGTCATTAATGGTCTTGTTTTCCTACTGGTGTTTTCAACTGCTGCTACAGCTGCTGAAGCATCTAAACTGACTTTCAGCACAGTCTGGCTCTTTTCAGTAGCTTTCACATACTATCCCACATAGGATGAATGCCTTCAGAGATGGCAAAGAGGTTTAACACACAGCGCCATTTAAAGCACACACCAGAGGAACAGTTACCTATTGTCAGTCTTCACCAAGAGATGTTTTGATGGGAAGAACTTGCAGAGCCTTGCTCCCTCTCTAGCACTCCCCGGGCATGCTCTGTACCTGATGGGTCATACAGTCTTTCATCTCTTTTTCGTGTAACAGCTCAACTTACTTGGATGCTGCTTCTAAGAGGTCCCTCCACAGGAGGTTTTTATAAACTTTTCACAAGAAGATAATATTCTGAGTTGCTTGCAGCTTTGCCAAACAGAAATTACTTGGGCTGCCCATGATAGGTACATCCATCTGGCTGATGAAAAAAGACACTCCGTGTTGAAGTTCAGATGGACACGATAATATGGGAGTTATTATGGCAGAAAAGCCAAAGCTCAGACAAAGCTAGAAGCAAAAGCTGAAAGCAGAAGCCTGAAGCCACTTTATTTTTTTTTTTCCAGCAATCTTTTATCTTTTCAGCACACCAGGCAAAGCAAGTGTGTCCTTTTTCTGTAGGCTGTATTTTTCTGTTTCCTTCCTTTTCCAACTCTTTACTGATCAAGTTATAGTGCCTGGTATCTAACAATATCAGCAGAACACCTGCATTCTCTCATCACTTCCTTCTTATTATTTTGTTCAACTTCCCCTTATCTCTCAGCCTACACACCTTTCTCATAACAAGCTACTCAGTGTTATCTTCAACCAGAGCCTGAGAACTCCAGTTCAGTAACAACGGTGTCTTCCACCAGGGCCTAAGAACTCCCCAGTCCCTCTAAAACTTCCCACAACTCTGAACAAAAAACCCCCACGTGCAACACGGATCACACTTTCCAAATAATGAGACAGCAGGAAATATTCACTCATAAAAAAACAAACAAACAAATAACAACAACAAAACTGCTTGTCACCTTGTTAAGAAACCTGCACACCTCCCCATTTTGAAACACAGCTCAGAAAGCAGGAAGCCTCCAGGCTCATGTCCTTTTCAGTATCCCTGTGAAAAACTGTCCAGCCTGGGGCAAACTGTAGATCTCTGACAAATGATTGGTCCCTGACACCCAGTATTTCTAAGATTGTCAGCTAATTCTTTTAAGATGTCAGCATCAGTCCTCTCCTGCACTTTTCTGTGGGCTCTGCTGCACATCATTCTCACCAGCACAGGGTGTTTTCCAGCTCAGGCTGAGGTGAGGAGTAATGCTGTACTGAGGGCTTACATTTTTTTTCATGTCTGTTTATTCCATTCTTTGCTTAGTTTGTTAATCAGAGATGGATTCAGGACAGTGAGAGCGTAACTGTGAGTGGAGGATCCTCACCATCCAACATCCCACCAACAATTTCCTGGTTCTCACCTCAAGATGTCTTCCTGCTCATCACCCATTCCATTCTCCTGCAAACTCACTTACAAAGTCACTTTTCACAAGACAGTGTCTCATCAGGAATGGTACTGAAATAAAAAATTTACATCCCTGGCCAGACTATGAAGCAAAAGACTGACACTTGGCACCACAAAAAGGTCTCTGAACTTTTCCACCAGCGCCTCCGATACAGGCCTAGGTGCTCACTTCTCAACATCTTGGTCTGTGTGCCTTGTAAACACACACTTGGTTCACTGACTGCTCACCAAATTACTGTTCTAGAGAGAAGAAAGGCAAGATTTAGGCCTCCTAACATGGGAGAAAAAGATACTTCCATGAAGAGAGGTCACACTTTGTGACTCTGCAAAGTCAGCAAATTGCTCTGCTCCTTGTCATGAATGATGTGAAGAGAATGACTGTGAAGAGAGACCAATGAGCAGAATTCATAAATGCCTGAAACATACTTCAGAATAGCTGTGGAAAGTGAAATAATTAAATTTTCATTTTACTTTTGTGAAATAAAATGAAAAAGATGTGGAATCCAGCACCAGCAAACGGTGGGATAGAAAAGTTTAATTTTCTGGAACTACAATGTATTGGTCTTCTCCCAAGGTCCAGATGGAAGGGATTGGCACCCAGCCAGCCCTAAGAGCAGGTCAGATTGCCCAGAGATAGCAGGAAGATGTCCAAGTGCCCTGCAGCATTCTGTTGGTGTTGCCAGGCTCTCCAGTACCATAACAGGAATGCAGGTTCCTCCACACAATGTGAAAAATTATGAGACAAAGCTCCCATTAGGAAAAAGAGTAGATACACAGAGTACCAAAGAAGGCAAGACCGTCAAGTTGCAGAAGTTCATGTTCCTGAGAAACATGTATCTGGGTAGTTGATTTGGTGTTATACTGATGGGATTTAATTGCTTTTTGAACATCTGCTTCTGACACTGACCGTTACATGTAATAAAATCTGAGCATACTGTGTAAGTCTACAGTCTTGAAAGACTCAAATAGATAATTATATTCTTTCATAAACTGAATGATACCTAAACACACCTGTCGTAATTTTCCTCATTCTTTCATGCAGCTTTGATTTTCTGCTTATCTCTTTTCAGAGATAAGGCATAAATGAGACATGGCACGTATGTATGCACTGACTTTTTGATGACCACACATGTACAAACTGATCAATCAATCAATCCTCCCTGTTGGCAGGAATGACAGGACTTGCTGGCTTGAAGAAATCTTTAGACCTAAATAGATTGAATTGAAGATGAGCAGAACTAAATGCTGTGCTGGGAAGTGGAGTTCACAGGTCAGGGATTCAGACTCAGGCTTAAGTACCACTGGGGACCCATTTCATTCACAGACTACAAGGTGGTACTGCAAACAAAATGGGGAGACAAGCAACTCAAGTATAAAGCCTGGACTTTAGCTACTCACCCATCATGATTAATAGATCATGTGTTAATCATGAAGTTTAACTTTACAATGAGTAACTCAGATATGCCACATCAGTTTCTGTAGTCTGAATTCCTTCAAACTCTGGATCTTTAGCTCGGGTTCCTGTGATGCATGACACATGAGAGGCGGCCAACCTGTTTTAAAGTCAATTTCAGGAGAAGAATTTGGTGCGATTTTCCACTAGGCATCTCAGGTGTTCAGTAAAGTACTTTTTGCCTTCAGGATTCCCAGGTTGGGCCTGTGGTTTAGGGGGGTGACAAAGTGCACGCAGGATGCAAGGACAGTCCCGCTGCGCTCAATCAACCCCTTCAGAATTTTATTTGCATCAAAGGCACAGGACTGAAGCAAGAATACTTATAATTTTATCTATGTATTTCAGTAAGTACGTGCCCGTTCAGCCGTTTCTCCTCAAGGACTTCCTGGAGCCTTCCCAGCGGCACTCGCCGCCGGCTGCAGATCCGCCGCCGGCAGTCTTCAGCCGCACCTCTGTCCGAGGCCCTGTGAGGGAGCAGCGGCCGCCGCGCCTGCAGCGCCGGGGGACGGGGAGACTGCTCCCACCGCGCCGGGCTGATGTCAGTTGGACCCTCCGAGCCTCGTTCACCGCAGCCGCCCTTCCCCGCCCCTGTCTTGAGAGGCGCCGCGGAGCGGGTGGGCCAGGCTCCCGTAGCCGCCGTGCTCCTCGCCAGCCCCCTGCCGCGGTCGGGCCTCACCGACCCGGCGGGGTTTCCTAAGGATGCCCGGACTAGACGCTGTTCACGCCACCGAGGGACCAACCGAAACCCCCGTCCCAACCCCTCCTTTCCCCTCTCTCTCGGAGGCGCCGCGCTCGCCGCGCAGAGGGGGCAGCGCCGGGACGGGGTGCGACGCGTTGGGGGAGGGGAGGGGGGTGTGTGTTTCTGCTCGTGGGAGGCCGCGAGACCTGC
>JAABPQ010186745.1:0-10423 GCA_033439865.1 Alcedo quadribrachys
GGGCTAGTTGAGGGTGTCCCTGCTCCCTGCAGGGGGCTGCACTAGATGCCCTTTGGAGGTCCCTTCCAGCCCTAAGCTTTCTAGGATTCTTTGTAGATAGGTACAGAAGAGCTATTATATAGTACATACAAGGCTAAGGTAACAAAGGAAGGCAAATTCTATCACTTCATGACAAAAACATTCCATGGAGCACCAAAACTCCCTGGAGCCAGTAAATGCAGGGTCAGAACTGGGGCTTTTGCTAGTGTAGCTCAAAAGGAAAATAGCAGGAATATATAACTGATAAATGGGACAAAACCCCTTAAGTCAGAATGCATCTTTTCAGTTGTATAGCTAAGCAGTTTCTTCCTCAAAATCTTGCATTCAAAATATGATAAGACCTGTTGTCTGCAGACACCCTCTAAAAAAAAAATAAATTCCTTTACCTTAAATTCTTCTCTTGCAAGAATCCATGAATGTATTCTTAACAACTTCAGTGTTGCAACTGGAATTCACTTTTGTGTCCTTCTCTAGGGCTCCCTCTTTCTCTGCCTCAGTTTCTCATTTGTTCCATGGGTCAAATGGCATCTTCAAACTTGACAGGAGTGTTGCTAGTACAATATATTAAAGGTTGAAGCTTTTAGATATTATATTGATACACACTGTAAATACAATAAGTAGTTCTATAATTTGTATTTATAATCACAGGAATGGACATCATAATACAATTATCTCTTAATTCCACTTTCAGAAAATCATGGTGCCATTTGTAATTTATTTTATTCCCAGAGGGAAAATGGCAGTTGTAGTACAAGCTACAAGAAAATAAATTAAAATTAGCATCTTAGCTTTCCTCTATCACTCTCACTTCTCTCATCTGCTCATACACTGTATTTTTAAGTTCCATTTGTCCTATTTTCATTCTTTGAATTAACTTTTATCCTTCCAGGTTCTCCAGTTAGATTATTTTATTTATAAATAAATAACAGAAAATGAGATGTTTTGGGACTGGGAGGTTCTGCCCACTAGCTGCTGTTATTGCTCTGTATTAGCATGCTTCTCAAAAATGTGGAAACAGGGCTGAAAAACTCAAAGAAGCACTCCTTAAAAAAATAAATCCTACAAACCTAAAGCTGAGCCATCTGGAGCAAGAGCAATGCCTGCCATGAACTTCAATACCTCAAACTCTGAACAGTTTTCAAGCTGAATGGATTTGCATCTGTCAGAGAAACAGACAGACTTTTATGTAATGGAATTCAACAGAGCAATTAGATGTAATTAAAAATATAATTGGAGAGCCATATCTAGTGTGCTCACAGTCATGTGGGATCATTTTTCTCTGGTACAGACCAAAGTGAAGCCCAGTCTAGAATCAAGATTGATCTAATATCTGCTGGCAACTTCTCCTGGGGAGAAGGGGAACTTGTCCCTTCCTGGGAATGGCAATCCCTGCCTGGCACATCCCAAGGCACAGCCAGCACTCCCAGAAAGCTATTTATGCTTTTGAAGCCTGAGAGCAATCATTTCAGTCTCTTGGTTATATGTCTGTGTGGCCAATGCTCCTGTTGGGGCTGCATGCACATCTTTGATGAAGAATAACATGATTTTTGGTGTATTTCATAACCTACAACACTGTCTCTTCTATCTCTTCAGCAAAATTGCAATTTGCTGCGTTAAATCTTCAGAGTTAACAAAAATGTGAAAATGAATATAGTATAAAGTTCCAAGACTAAAAAGCAGCTCAAAAGGCATATTTTACCTGTTCTCTTTTCCACAGTAAGGAAACCTGATGTTGAGTTATGTAAATCTAAGAGAAAGTAACAGTATTCAACTCTGTTTTCTTTTAAACAAGTGTTTCTAGATGTATAGATATTTGATTACAGGGGGATTTTAACAATTCCAAAGTACCTGATCAAATTACTCTAACTGCAAGAGATCTAATAATATCTTTCCTGAAAGCTTTGGATTTGAGATATGAATGCCATTATAGAAGAGCACAGCAGAGCCTTACTCATCTTGACAAGTTCAAGGCAACAATGGATGATTTCTGAAGAGAAGAATCTGTCACTACAGTTTATGTAGTACTAAAGGGAAGTGCCAGTAAACAAGCCACTAAGTGTTCAGAAACACAGTGGTATTGTTTGCATCTGTTATAGAAAACCATTTTCAATAACTGTAACCAAAGAACACGAAGCTCATGAGCTGTCATAATAGAATGACAATATATTTATGCACAAAGGCATAGCCTTGTAATTTTAAAATTGAGTCTTCAGTAAAAGAAAAGGCAGGAAATTAAAACCAAACATCACTTCTGGATTCTCTTTCTGTTCCCAGGCAGACCTGCACGAGATAATTGTATGATAATACAACCAGGGTGATGTAGAATACTTCTTACAGTTTAGCAAGAAACCAATTCATTACCACTACGTTTAAATGTCTTTCTAAATGTTACAGACAAATTTCTGTGATTAACTACTGTAGTTCTTTGACTAGGAAGACTGGGATTCTCTTGTGGATGACAAATCTGAGGGAACTGTGTTGGGACAAAAAGACTACTCTCTGGCTATGTCTTTTTACATCAACAGAATTGGTCTATGAACTCTGAGGTTCTCCCCAAACCTCCAAACAAGGAATTAAAACACATTAGCTAAGATTTCCTTAACTTGAATTTCAGATAGCTTGCTTCACCCTGCAGCTGGCTCAGACTAAGAAGATAATGTGCTGTTCCTATAGCTCAGCTGACAGGCAGAACCTTGTCAGGCAGCAGTAATACACCCAACATCCACAAGCTTGTACCTTGCATCATGCACAGGTTTGCTTTTAGCTCAGGTATCATGGATTGAGAAATATATCAACTTAAGGATAAATATAATTCACCATAAATGGTGCTTTTTCAAAAGTCACAGAATGATTTACAAGCTGGGCCTAATGATGAGACTCCTCAAATCAAAGATAATTATCAAAGTGGTTAAAAAGCATATCTTGAAATGTAGTGTCCAACTCACCATAATAGAGACTCAAAATGGTTCTTTTCACTGATGTGCAGCTAAATCAGGAAACAATTCCAATTCTGCTTTGAACAAATCTCCCCAGGCATATCAGAGAGATTGCACTAAAGCCATTCGTGTCCCATAACTGCTATTTTGGCACATTATCATTTAAATGAGTCATGGTATGTTGAGGTCTTGAAAAATTGCTTTGCAATTGCTTGAGTCCAGTTGCATACACCCCCTTCTTCAGGATACTTCTCAGGCCATCTGCTACTAACCTCCTAAAAGCTACAGGTACCAGAGCCATGTTGTTTCACTACATTATATAATGGGAGTGGCTGGGGTGCAGCCAGCTCAGGGCTTTGGAAGACAAATTTGGAAAGATAATCTCCTGCATGGCCACAATAACTCCCACAAGCATGTTAGGAAAAATATCCATTATTACTCTACTGTTATATATTATATTATATATACAGGGTTTTCATATCTAGTTCATACACATTTAAAGAGTGAAGTTTGCCATTGGTGTAAGCAAGGAGGTAATTAGCCCCAAAGCTCTAAAACTCATATGCTAACAATAAAAATGTGAGTATCAATATCAAGTCTTTGTATGATGTCCCTGCTCTCAGCAGGGGGGTTGGACTGGATGACCTCTGGTCCCTTTCAGTACAGATATTTCTATTATTTCTGTGTTTCTGGAGTATGGGGAATGTTGTATCAGCTGAGCAGAAAACAATCTGCAGAAAGAAATCAGAAAATTGCATGCAGAAAAATTAATATTTGGAAGATGAACATATATCTAAAAATATTTTTTTAAGTGCTATACAGATTAGCTTTAAATGTGTAATATTTAAGAGGCTGAGAATCTCCAGTCAAGTGCATCAAGCCCTCCACAGCACAGGGTTTAAAAGCTGCAGCAACCAGTGAGGTGAAGTGCTTTAAAGATGGGAGGTTATCTTACTCTGCTACCTTGAGTCATTGCTGATGCACAAGAGTCCAAGGCAAAAGCAAAGTAGATTTGTGCATTCTGAGATTCATAAAAGCTACAAAGATTTACAAAGGCAGATGTTTGAAAGACCAGAATACATATGGCAGCATATGATCCAGAGATCTCCCTCTCCCCCTCTCCAGCTGACAAACTCCAAGTATTCAAGGTATTCTATAGGCAGATAGATGATAGGATAGAATAGATAGATGATAGATAGATAGATAGATAGATAGATAGATAGATAGATAGATAGATAGATAGATAGATAGATAGGATAGATTGATTAGATACATAGAAAAAAAAACCCTGATGTTTAGTTTATTTAATTAAAATATAAGAAAAAAATATTATTTGGGGTAGAAGTTGTATTTATTTGGAGAATTTTTTTTAAGTGCTCTTTTCTTGGATTTTAATTCATGTGTGCTTTATAAAGATCACATGTACTCACCTAGAAATCCTGTGGGCAACTTGCACATTTTAATTACCCAGAAGCAGGTTCCTAGAGAGTGTTGTGAAGTGACACATCTTTGTATCAGTTTATCCTGACATTTATTATGTGCACTAGTCCTCCAGATTTTTTCAGGCTTTAATCTTCACCAGATCTACAGACTGGACTCATAAAAGACTTCCATTCAAATAAACAGAACATTTATATGACTATATATAAATATATAAATTCACATGACTAACCAGAAAAGATCACCATTTGAAATACTTCCTTGGCTATCCAGCTGTGGTCATTTTCACCATCCTTTTCCCTGTCATTTATTTTATTATTACCATTCCCCAGGGAGTTTAATATTTAGAAAACATGTCAACTATTTTACGAAAAAAAACCTAGTAGGGAGTAGTTGCTGCATGGAAAATTTAGTCAAAACAGACATCAGTTTAGACAGAAAAAATTAGATTTGGAAATGATCCTACATATATAAAGCATATTGTTGCATACCAGCAGAATAAAACACAGCTAAAATGTGAGGAAAGCAGTGTAACTAAAAAAAAAAAAGTGACAAAATTTTATGAGCAGCAATAGAATATGCTGCTGAAGAGCTACCTCACAGTTTGTGTCAGCACCAGGACATGTTGCTGGGCCAGCACTTTCCTTTTTACAGATGTTTTCCTTTGACCTCATTACTTGGGTTTTATAAAGACATGGCTGCCAAATTCACAGAAAAAAATGGAGAAAGTGTTGATCCTATCATATCATTCACTAGTGCAGGGACTTCCTAGCTTATTTTTGTCCATCTCAGCACTATTTTATATCAAATTAATAATTTGGTCTGATTTTCAGAACAACAGAAGATTTGCAGCAGGGGGTAAAATCAATACAATAATGTAACTTTGCATGAATACTTGTACTTGAGAAGCTCATACTTTTAATTCACTATTGAGCTACAGAATACTGCTTCCATCAGTCCCAGCTGTCTTACAAGATTTTCTACAAGAGTACAGAATTACCTCACCTGTATTTTGATTTGGTTTAGCTTTCAGTAGCATTATCAATAGTCATTACACTGTTCCAAATACCCTGTCTTTAGCTGAACTTACACAAATGAATGTGAACAACTTCTATTAATAGCAATTATGAAGTCTATGATGCTCTTGAAAGGAGATTCAAATGTGGCCTGTAGGATTGGGGGGAGAGTATAGTCAGCCTGTACTGCCACATTGACATGTTTTTTTCCTTTCCTCTAGCAAATTTTCCCTTTATTAGCATCCTTACAGATTCTACTAGTTAGCATTAGCTATTGCTCCAAACAGATCCTTTTTGGAATCATTATCCTTAACACTTCTTAAGGAGTAAATTTTTAATCATGTTGCTTGATGTTCTAAATTCACCTGTCCATGTCCAGTGTAGACGTTTGAATTATGTCAAAATTGCCTAATTTTCTGTGATGCATCCTCCAGGGACAATGACCACACTGAGTCAGTGAACAGGAGAGCTATGCTGGGCTGCAGTGGTGGCTGAAGAGCAGGCAGGATGCTTTAATATGCCTAAAGTGTCACCAGATGCCAATGTTTAGAGCAACTGAATTTCACCTTTCTTCATGAAAGCAGGGATGGAAGAATAAAGGAACTTGACCTGTTCACTCACCTTTTCAAATGATCTTTTCCAAATGAGGTTAAGGAAGACAGAGAACTGAGTCCCAGCTATGGCAGATAGAAACCTGGGCTGAGACTCTCTAGCAGTAGCTGGTAATAAGTAGGAAAGAGTCTGCCAGCATCTAGATGTGCATCAAGGGCATGTATAACACAAGGAAAAAAAAATAGTGTGATGCAGGAACTGTAACCAAATATTATTAAGACAGGAGATAGAAACTATAACAGAAATATCTTCCTGACATCTAGAAAAGGAAAGTTGTTAGACAGTCTTCTGAAACTTGTCTTTGACTCCTATCACTTGAGACCTGACTAGACTTTTAAGATGAAGATTTTTAATAAATGTTTTATGAAGAACAAACCTGCACTAGAAGTCTCCTCCTGACCCAACAGGCATTTTCACATTTCTACACCCCGTGTTATATACAAGAACATTCAAGGTCAGATATTTCCAATACTACACTAAAAGCTGGACTCACTTGGACCTGCTGTTTAAATCTGAGGTTTGTTCAGTTGTTTAAACCAATAGGATGATGCTCCTTTTTGACAAGTAAGAGCCAAGGGAGGGAAGCAACCAAAATGTGCTGCATTTGGAAAGGATTCTGTACATTCTCCAGTATCCATGTGAAAAGTTGGTGAGAGAATGGTATCTCACAGGACTAACTAGTGAGTAGTCAGTATCTTCTTGACTGATCAACTGGTTTGCTAATGTACTCTCAACTTACTGAAATGATAACCCATAAAGACAGGCCAGGCAGTGAATTCTGCTTCTCATACTCTCCTCAGCTTGTCATTCAGGAATTTTTACTGTCTGGAAGACAAGTTTTCCACACCTGTGGGGGACAACATCAAGTGAAATAGGAAGTGCACTTTGTTGTAGGAGTGATGGTTCAGCTCTTCATACAGGGACAACTGACTATAAATCTAGATTTTGGCAAGTTACCTGCCCACAACAGTCTGATTCACAGCCCAGACAGGAACCCCTGCTTGCAAAAAACTTACCTGTGGGTGGATGACAACTTGTCTTGATGCCCTGTGATGGCTCTTACCTGCTGCTGAATTTCTGCAGGCATCACAGAGCTGCTACTGATGATCTAAGTAATCAACCATCACATACTTGCCTCCAGAATCAGTGGCAAAGTATGGTTTTAGAAAGAATGGCTTTAGTCTAACTAGTAAACTACCCAGTTTATACCCATATTGCTTAATTGTTAACATGCTCTGCCACACAGTCTGGCTTCTCCAGCATCAAACTCATCCCAGCAATGCTCAGGTGAGGTAACAATGGCTCCCTCCTGGAAGAGCAGGCAAAGGCACCTCACTTTGGAGGAAAAGCAGGTTACCCATAAAGATGCAGGCCATGGTGTTGCAAACTCCCTCAGCTACCTCTGTTAGCTAACACATGTAGCCAACAGGATTAAAAAGAGCTGAAGAATCACTGAAGTCACTCATCAGTCTTGTGATGTTTCAAAGTGACATTTTGGTCCCCTAGAGGACTTCATTCTGTCACTGTAAGTGACTTACAGTCTTAAAGCATAAAGAATTCATCCTCAGCTGCAGTAAATGTTGGGCTAACAAGGTTAAGATATTTAATAGGGGGAGAATGGGAATCAGACATGCTAGAAGCCTCAAATTCAAAAGCAGAAGTTGTAATTTCTTCCACTGGGACCTTCCTGAGAAACACTTCCAGTAGCTATTGCACCTCCACTACAAGCATGACAATCCCCTGAAAGAAACACTCTTCTCCAGCAGAATTTAAACAGCAACTAATGAACTAACCAATATGCAAAACCACCCTGATTATCATAACTTGGGCAAGCCATGGAGAGCTAAGCACTCTTCTTCTTTGGGTACAGGTGAATGTTTCCTGGTTTAACATAGAAAAAACAATTCTGTGAAAAAGGGGCAGAATGAACAAGAGAAAGAGAAAATTGCAGGAATAAAAGCCAGAGGTATCCAGAAAACATGTAGAGGAGGCACTTCAGGCCATGCTTTGGTGGGATGGTGATTAATTCTCTGAGTGTGGTGTTCTGTAAAGGTGAGAGATCCAAAAGAAAAAATATTCAATCAAAAACAGTGAGCAAGAAATGTGTATGAGCAGGGTAGTTCAGAATCTATTGACAAACATGAACAAATATTTTCAAGATTTAATTATACCAGGTCTTCATAATCCTACAAAGCAAATTTTATCTGAGATAGTGTGTTACAAGTGAATGGTTTTTATGCTTCTGGGAATGATGCCTATGCATTTGGTCCATATGAGATATAAACTACCTATCCTAAAGACAACTCTGCCTGCAAGAACAAGAAGAAATTGTGAAAAATACTAAGAAGTGTGCTTTTTTGGTGCTGCTCACCTATTTAATGTCATTTCTTTATTTAATGGAATAGAAATAAGGCTATTGTGCTATATCACACTTATGCATGCTGATGATTTGTGGCAATGTAATTTGCTTTATTTTGACACTGGTTAATTAGAAATTCTACCATAAACTTTTAGAATTGAATAGATGTAAAGGCTACCTACCTTTTTCTTTTCATGTAAACTTGCATCATGGTTAAAATAAATACTTGCACTGTAGAAGAAATGCCATATCTTTCAAGCCTGCATGTAAATTAGTTAATAATGTAAATAATAACAGCCCATTTGACAAATTATGCTATGTATATAAATGTGTAAGTGCCAGCAAAATATCTATTTTTAATCTGGAAATCATTATCTTTGTTTAGAAGAACATTTCAAGTCTGCTGGCATGAAGGAAGAGGAACATACTCAGCACTCCTTATTGAAAGTCAATAGGAATTTGCTGAGGTATTAGAAATCCTTCTCATCAGTATTTTAACAGGAATTAGTATTTAAAAGTTTCATACCACAGCAATAACCTACTCTATTAGAAAAAAAAATGAAGTGGCAGTACAAGTAGAATGTTACACAGTGAAACATTCCTAGAAAGGCTTCTAATGTTTTCCTCTGAAAAGTTGGTGCTGGCCCAGACAATTATTTGCAATAAAGGTATTTTCTTTTTCAAAAGTATACTTCTCCAATTAAAGCACTTGATACAATTTCGACTGGACTCCACTGTTCAGCATAACCATGATTTAAAATCAGACCTAATCCAAAACTATTCCATGTCTCACAAAGCAGCCAGCTTTTTTAAATGATTCAGTATAATAAGAAAAGCACTTACTGTATAACCAGGTAATTAACTATATGAATAACCAAGCGATTTTCCTGCTATAGTTTAATTTGTGAAAACATTTTAATTACCTTTAAGTTGGAAGCCCCCATGAAATACTGTTCATCTACTGTGAATTTTAAATTTCTTTTTCTTAATTTGCATCCTTTTTAATTTTCTCATCTAAATGCACTTTTTTTCCCCCCTCACATTAAAAATGGCTTGAGTAATGATGTGGGAATAGTATTCTTCAGGGCCTTTTTATTTTCAATTCCAGTCACCTGTGAATTATATCTTCTTTAATACTTGAGTGAAGACCTGCCATTAGGAAGACCATAATAAATATGACTCATTATCAGACTACAAATGGAAAATAAACCTGTACTTTAAAAATTAGTAGACCTCTGGGAGGAGTTGGACCTTGATTTATATGAGTTCCCTGCAGACTCTAAGGCTGTGACAAACAGTTCTCATTACCTATGCTCTGTCTACATTTTATCTATCACAGACTTCAGGGCAGACTATTATACATTTACTATATGCTCATTAGGAAACAAGCAAGACAGATAAAATTCCAATGAATATTTACACAGACATCCATTTTCAGGTAAGAGTTTGAATGGTCAGACTTATAAAAGTTATCTTAAGTTTATTTACAATAGTGGATTGGAAGGATCCCTGGAGACATCACTCATGGCAAAGAGGCAGCTTGTCCCCTAAGCACCTCTGATATGGAGTGAAATGACTGGATCTAAGAATTTTCTCTCATAAAAAAATATAAATTCAGCACAAGCTAGAGCTGTTTGCTACATTTTGTCCCAGTCCACAATTATTTTATGACTTTCTAGAAGCAAGTGTTTTAAAAGCCAGGGAATTCACTGCTGTTGTTGCTGGCAGCCAATGCTTCTCTGCTTGGGGTAAACAAGCAGGCAGAGACACCTCTCTCCTCTCTGGAGAAGCCCAGCACGTATCAGTGACTTGGCCAGCAAAGAGCCTTGGTTAAAACAGTGATGTCACAGGAAAACAGTGCTTAGATGGAGAGGAAGAACAGCAATCTGTGAGAAAGTGCTGCATCTGGGGAGGAACAACCCCATGGATCAGTACAGGCTGGGGCTGATCTGTTGGAGAGCAGCTCTGGAGAAAGAGCCCTGGGGGTCCTGGTGGACAGGGGGGGACCATGAGCCAACAAT
>JAABPQ010186976.1:0-10412 GCA_033439865.1 Alcedo quadribrachys
CATGATCTCATTGCAATCACTGAAACATGGTGGGACAGCTCCCATGACTGGAACACTGTCATGGATGGCTATGTCCTCTTTAGGAAGGATAGGCTGACAATGAGAGGTGGTGGAGTAAGAGAGCAATTGGAATGTATTGAGTTCTCCCTGGGGGACATCAAGGACCAGGTAGAAAGGTTGTGTGTAAGGATTAAGGGGGAGACTAATATGGAGAGACATTGTAGTAGGTGTTTATTACAGGCCACTTGATCAGGGTAAAGAAGCTGATGGGGCCTTCTACAAGCAGCTGGAAGTAGCCTCCAAATCACAGGCTCTGGTTGTCATGAGGGACTTGAATTTCCCAGACATTTGTTGGGAAAGTTGTACATATGGGCATGCTCAGTCCAGGAGTTTCCTCCAGAGCATTGATGATAACTTCCTAAAGCAGATGTTGGGGGAGCCGACAGGAGAGGAGTGATGCTGGACTAAGGCAATGTGGGACCACTACTGGATGAAGCGGGTGCCCGGGTGACTGAGGACAGAGAGAAGGCTGAGTTACTGAATGCCACCTTTGCCACGGCCTTTACTACTAAGGTCAGCTACCAGGAGTCCCAGGTCTCCAAGACCACAGAGGAAGTCTGGAGTGAAGTTCTTTCCTCAGTTGAAGAGGCTTGGGTTAGAGACCAGTTGAGTAAACTGGTCATCCACAAGTCTATGGGCCCTGATGGGATACACCCACGAGTGTTGAGGGAGATTGCAGAGGTTATTGCTAGAACACTCTCCATCATTTTTGAAAGGTTCTGGAGAATAGGAGAGGTGCCTGAGGAGTGGAGAAAGCCCAAAATTTCCCAATCTTTAAGAAGGGCTAAAAGGAGGACCCAGGTAAGTACAGTCCTATCAGCCTCACCTGCATCCCTGGAAAGGTGGTGGAAGAACTTGTTCTTGCCACCATCTCTAAGCATCTGGAGACAAGGAGGTTTATCACAAGTAGTCAACATGGATTCCATAAGGGGAAATCATGCTTGTCTAATCCGATAGCCTTTTATGATGGTACAAATAGTTGGATGGATGAGAGGAGGGCAGTGGATGTGGTATTCCTTGACTTCAGCAAGGCTTTTGATACTGTCTCCCATAGGATCCTCACAGCCAAGCTGGAGAAGTGTGAATTGTGTGTGCAGTAAAGTGGATTGGAAACTGACTGAATGACTGAGCCCAGAAAATTGTAGTTAGTGGGACAGAGTCTAGCTGGAGGCCTGTGACTAGTGGAATCCCCCAAGGTCAGTGCTGGGTCCAGTATTACTCAATATATTAATCAATGACCTGGATGAGGGGATAGAGTGCACCCTCAGCAAGTATGCTGATGACACCAAAGTGGGAGGAGTGGCTGGCACAGCAGCAGGCTGTGCTGCCATCCAGAGAGACCTGGACAGACTGGAGAGCTGGGCAGGGAGAAATTTAATGCAATTTAACAAAAGCAAGTGTAGAGTCCTTCATCTGGGGAGGAGCAACCTCACAGATCAATACAGGCTGGGGGCTGATCTATTCGAGGGCAGGTCTGGAGAAAGAGACCTGGGGGTCCTGGTGGACAGGGGGATGACCATGAGGCAACAATGTTCCCTTGTGGCCAAGAAAGCCAATGGCATCCTGGGTTTCATTAGGAAGATTGTGGCCAACAAGTCGAGGGAGGTTCTCCTGCCCCTCTACTTGGCATTTTTGAGACCTCACCTGGAATACTATGTCCAGTTCTGGGCACCCCACTTCAAGAAAGACAGAGATCTACTAGAGAGAGTGCAGGACAGGGCTACCAAGATGATGAAGGGAGTGGAGCATCTCCCTTATGAGGAGAGGCTGAGAGAGCTGGGGCTCAATATGTTAAAGGTGAGTGTTATTGCTACATGCCAGGATGCTGTTGGCCTTCTTGGGTGCTTGGGCACACTGCTGTCTCATATCCAGTCGGCTGTCTATCAGCACCCCCAAGTCCTCTGAAGTGCAGCTTTCCAGCCACTTCTCCCCAAGTCTGTAACAATGCAGGGGGTTGTTATGACCCAAATACAGGACCCTCACTTGGTCTTGTTGAACCTCATGCAGTCAGTTTCAGTCCATTGCTCCAGCCTGGCAAGATTCCTCTGCAGAGCCTCCCGACCCTCAGGCAGATCGACACAACCACCCAATTTAGTGTCATCTGCGAACTTGCTAAGCATTCACTCCATCCCCTCATCAAGGTCAATGATAAAGATGTTGAAGAGTACTTGTCCTAACACTGAGCCCTGGGGAACACTAGTAGTGACTGATCATTTTCTTCTGTTGAAAAATTGATGTTTTTGTTTTGTTAAATTACTAAATATACATTTCTCAAACATGAAGGCTAAAAATAACACCACATATTTTTACTTGTCTTCTGATTAATTTTAAAGTTCCTATTTCAAAGTGTCATAACTTCTGAAGAACAACTCACTGAATTAATGGAGATGAAGCTTTTGACCCTGAAGAGACTAACGTCTTTAAACACATAAGTAGCCTAGTGCATTTCCAAATATTAACCGCTATTTAGCAGTGACTATTAAGGTTTCCTTCATAGCTTCTTGGCTAACTTAATTCTAAAATTACCTTGTTGTCTCAAGCCAGCAATAAGAATGAGGTGTAGCAGCACATGCTTATAGAAAGATTAAATTTTGATATGAGTTTCACGTGTTGAAGGTTGATGAAGTACAGCCCAGGTACACCCACAATAGCACGTGGCAAGAGTTCAGTGCTACAGTCTATCAGAAACATTAAATTATAGTCTACAAATACATTTTTTAGAAATGGAAGAGTGAATCCACTAGCCTTTCAGCCAAGTCTCTTTTCCAGATCAAGTCAGTCCTGATATGATCATGGTTCTTGAGAAAAAAACCCATATGGATAGAGGGAGACTTCTTACACTACTGTTTTTATGATAGAGTGATGATTATTTAGCAGTCAGAAACAAACCTCAGCTGGCAATTAGTTGAATGCTGGCTACTAGCTTATTCTAGTAGCATTACATTACGTCATTTAAAGATTTGATATATTTCTCATTTATCTCCCAGTATTTTATCTGATAATAGAGTACACAGAAGCTATGAAAAAACTATGAACACAATGAAACCTCTATTATACAAACCACCTGATTTTACAAAATCTGTTTAAGATTACAAGATATTATATAATGCAAAGGTCTAAGAAACAGCCTTTTACCAAGTGCTTGGGAATACTTTTATGACATGTTAATTTGTCTTGTGGATGTGGAAAAACCAGTCTGAAGAGAGCAGTAATTGAACGTCTCCAGGGATGGGTTTTCTACTACATCTGTGGTAGTTTATGACTTCATCATAGTTTTCAGTTCTACATTCCATTCAATGCTGGAGCTGCTTCTGCTTAGTAATAGCTATTTATAACATAATTAGAAATAAGCTCTTTCCCATTTACATGTTTTGTTTATTCTTTTACCTAGTGGATGCCTTCTGTCATTACACTAAAAGCAAATTATTTCTTCCTTTTTCTAGGTAATAGTCAATATACAACTGACATTCAGTTATGCTTTTTGTTAGCTCTCCTGTAAATAAAATCTCTTTTAATTGGGACTGGAAGAGTGGCATTTCTTTCTTGCAAAATTACTTTTTGTCAGTGTCTTTTAAAATGTCCTTTAGAAAAGAAGCAATACAAGCTCCTAGCTAGAAAATATGTTATTATAATTGAAGGGAAGCTTCCTCTAAGTACTAATGAATGCTGTCCTCCCACAAGCAGTAGATCACATTGCTCCAGAGCTCCCTTATTGAAATTACAAAAGTTCAGAGCAAGAACTCATACATTTACATTCATTCATGTCGCACTGCTTCTCTGACCTTGCACAACAACCTGCTTTAGAGATGCACATTCAACTCAGTCATTTTCAGAGTTGTTTAGTAAATATTAATTATGCTTATGGGTCACTGGGAGAGGAAAAGATCAGAAAATTACACCTAAATATATTTGTTTAAAACATGTCCTGAAAATGAGATAAAAGATAGGATACAAACCAAACATGAAGACAATAAATAACTGACACATCCTTTCTAGTTTCAGAATAGCAGAAATGTACCACTGCTATACAATGTCTAATTTTGGTGATCTGGTGCTTCACATGCCTAAATGCTACTGTAGGTCTATTTTCTGGAAATTGCATTGTAACTGGGATGTGGTGTTTATTTGGTTGGGGTTTTGTGGTTTGGTGTGTTGGTTTGATTTTTTTTTTTCTTTTTGTAAATTCTACTGTACAGGCGGACCTTAACAACCCAAAATATCAACTAAATTATGATGTGAAATAGTAATGCAAGGAATAATATTCTGATAACTATCTATATACCTTATGCTGTGCAACTTCTCTGAAAAATAAATGCACTCTAAGGAATACTAGTGTCAGTGAATGAGACAAATCTTAGTTCAAGTCATTATGTTCTGGAAACACAAATATTGTTACTAGTATATACTGAGGCAAGTGAGGTATGGAGAACAAGAAGTAAAAAAAAGAACAACAAAAAAAGAAAAACAAAAACCCCCGAAGTTGCTCATACAGAAAATACTCCAAGCTGCTGAGTTCATTTTCATTTCAGGACCTCCTGATGTTGCCCAGCAATCTTTTGAATGCACACATTACTTTTTTTCCTTTACAGGTAACAAATACATGCAGAATGCTTCTGGTATTACAAATTTAACTTAATATTAAACAAGGTTAAACAGTTAAAATGTTGCAAGCTTATTCCAGAGGGAAAAAAAAAAAAGGACAAAATTTCTAACTACAAAAGTGAAAAAAAAATCTATTACAAGATATAAATAATAACAAAATATGTTGTCAGATTTTTACCCAAATTTGTAAATAATTTCTTCTTAGTTGTTTGACAAGTGTTACAGATGTTGAATATACAGAATCCAATTAAATGGGATGCTAGCATCTTCTTCCTGAACTCTCTTATTTACAAGTGAATCTGAAAACCAGCTTAGCTGACAAAACGCAGGCACTCCAGCTCATACCCTTTTCTCAGACAACATTTCAAGACAAAATACTTCTTTTATCGCTTCTTTTAATTCCAAACTTAATTTCTGGTCTTATCACCAGGGAGCTCATATTTCATTAGAAGAAAGTGGCTGAACATCTCTGGAATTTGTGCTCTTTACTGTAAACAAAGCAAAGCAAGAAGACCAAAACCCTTCCCATAGTTTCTCAAGCTAGACATCCAAATTTTTTCCTTTAATCAAGTTGTGTCTTCTATTTTAAATAGCTTCTTTGCTTGTCAAAATGTTTTTAAGGCTGTCATAATATTTTTGTCACAAGGAATATTTACTGTATGCACAACTTTATCAAAACTTCAGTCTTTGGTTGGACAGATGCCCTGAATGTCTAAACAAAAGCTTATACTTCTAGAGTTGGATGTCACTGCAATAGAGGGCACCCCACACACCACACATGCACATGTATTTATGAAATTCGAAGGCCCTATAGAGTCACACTGTGGAATATCAAAACCAGACAACTTCCGTGTTGTATTCTGCATAACAGAGAAGAAAAAGGAAAAAAAAAAAAAAAAAAAAAGAGAAAAGAGAGAGAACCTGAAAGTTGTGAAGCATCTGTAGTACAAAGAGAGCATAAGAATACAGGGATACTGCTGTTTTCCATTTCATATTGAGGGTGTTATGTATCTTAAGATGTTTTAATAAGTCAATGGGAGACCAAGAACATCTGCAATCAGCAAAATCCTTTTTTTGCTATTAGCATATAAATATACATATAAAAATATATAATAACCACAAGTTAGAAAATAAGAAGTTAAACAGAAGAAATAAAAAATCATAAAATCATAGAATCATTATGGTTGGAAAGGACTTCTAGTATCATCAAGTCCAACCTACATCCTAACATCTCTCTATCCACTAGACCAAAGGCTCAAGTGTTATATCTACTTGTTTTTTAAAAACCTCCAGGGATGGTGACTATAACACCTCCCTGGGCAATCTGTTCCAGTGCCTAACCACTTCCTTAGTAAAGAATTTCTTCCTAATATCTAATCTAAACCTCATCTAAACCTCCCCTGACTCAAAGCTATTTTCACTCATTCTATCATTAGTAATTTGGGAGAAGAGACCAACACCACCCTCACTATAATCTTTCTTCATTAGTTGTAGAGAGCAATAAGGTCTCTTCTGAGTCTCCTCTAGGCTAAACAACCCCAGTTCCCTCAGCCACTCTTCATAATCCATGCTTTCCAGACCCCTCACCAGCTTCGTTGCCCTTCTCTGGACGCACTCCAACACCTTTATGTCCTTCTTGTATTGTGGTGCCCAAAACAGTACTCAAGGTGCAGTCTCACCAGTGCCAAGTACAGGGACATGATCACCTCCCTACTACTTATGGTTACACTGTTTCTGATACAGGCCAGGATGCCATCGGCCTTCTTGGCCACCTGGACACACTGCTGATTCATGTTCAGCTAGGTGTCCACCGGCACCGCCAGGTACTTTCCCGCCAAACAGCTTTCCAGCCACTCCTCCCAAAGCCTGTAGTGTTGCTAGGGTTGTTTTGACTCAAGTGCATGACCCGGCACTTGGCTTTGTTAAACCTCATCCCATTGATCTCAGCCCATCACTCCAGCCTGTCCAGAACCCTCTGCAGAGCCTTCCTACCCTCAAGCGGATTGACATTCCCACTTAATTTTGTGTAATCTGAAAATTTACTGAAGGTGCATTTGATTCCATCATCCAGGTCATTGATAAAGATATTAAACAAGACAGGTCCCAAAACTGAGCCCTGAGGGACACCACTTGTTACTGGTTGCCAACTGGATTTAGCTCCATTCACTACCACTCTCTGGGCTTGGCCATCCAGACAGTTTCTAACCCAGCAAAGAGTCCACCTGTCTAAGCCATGAGCTGCCAACTTCTCCATCAGAATGCTGTGGGAAATGCTGTCAAATCCTTTAATGAAGTCCAGGCAGACAACACGCACCATTTCTCCCTCATCTACTAGTCTGGTCACCTCATCATAGAAGATCAGGTTGGTTAAACAGGACCTGCCCTTCATGAACCCATGTTGGTTGGTACTGATCCCCCTTTTGTCCTGCACTTGGTGTGTGATTCCCCACAAGATGAACTGTTCTATTATCTTCCCCAGTACCAAGGTTAGGCTGACAGGCCTGTAGTTCCCCAGGTCCTCCTTCCTAACCTTCTTGTAGATGTGTGTCATGCTGGCAAGTCTCCAGTCACTCATGACCTCCCCACTTGAACAAAATTGCTGATAAATGATGGAGAGAGGCTTGGCAAGTTCCTCTGTCAGCTTCCTTAGCACTCTCAGGTGGATCCCCTCCAGCCTCATAGGCTTATGGGTGTTCAAGTGGTTTATCAGGTCATTCACTATTGTTTCCTGGATTGTGAGGGGATTTTTCTTATGTCCATCCCTATCTTCCAGCTCAGGGAACTGAATACCATGAGGATAACTAGCCTGACTACTAAAGACTAAGGCAAAGTCATTAAGAACTTCAGCCTTCATTGTTGGTAATGATGTTTCCCCTTGCATCCAATAAATGGTGGAGAGTCTCCCTCATTCTTTTTTGGTTATTTATGTATTTGTAAAAATACTTTTTATTATCTCTTGCAGCAGTGGCCAGGATGAGTTCTAACTGAGCTTTTTCCCCTCTAATGTTCTTTCTACACAACTTTCCTAAATTCCTATACTCTCTTTAGTAGCCTGCCCCTTCTTCCAAAGGTGGTAGACTCTGCTTTTTCTCCTAAGTCCCAGAAATAGCTCCCTGTTCATCCAGGACAGTCATTTTACCCACCAGTTTGTCTTATGACACATGTCAGCTTGCTCCTGAGCCCTTAAGAGTTCCTTCTTGAAAAAAGTCCAGCCTTCCTAGACCCCTTACCTTCTAGGACTGTACCCCAAGGAACTCTCTCAACCATTGTTCTAAACAGGGTGAAGTCTGTCCTTCAGAAGCACATAGTAAAAGTTTTGCTGCCCCCACCCCCTTACTTGGCCAAGAACTGAGAACTGTATCATTTCATGGTCACTAAGCCCAAGACAGCCTCCAACCATCACATCATCTATCAGACCTTCTCTGTTTGTAAACAAGTCCAGCAAGGCACCTCCCCTGGAGAGCTCACTTATCAGCTGAGTCAGGAAGTTATTTTCCACACACTCAAGGAACTTCCTGGAATGTTTCCTGTCTGCTGGGTTATATTTCCAGCAGATGTCTGATAAGTTAAGGTCCCCCACAAGAATAGGGGTTTGTGATTTTGTGGCTTCTGCCAGTTGTCTGTAGAACAATTCATAAACATATTCATCCTGGTTGGGTGGTCCATAACAAACTCCCAACAGTATATTCATCTCATTGGCCTTCCTCAACTTTACCCATAAACATTTGATTGGTCCATCACACTTGTTGACTTCCATGCAATCAAAACACTCCCCTAATATATAAAGCCTCCCCACTGCCCTTTCTATCTTGCCTATTCCATTTGTAGAGCTTATATCCATCCACTGCAGCACTCCACTTATGAGAGTAACCCCACCATGTTTCTACAATGATAACTACATCATAGCAGTTGTGGTGCACAATCGCTGCCAGCTCCTCCTGCTTGTTATCCAAGTTGCATACATTAGTGTAAAGGCACTTGATCTGGGCTAATGACTTCAACTCCAGCAGTGGCCTGCCATCATTAGGCTCAACTGCGGTGCGCCCAGTTTTATCCCCTTCCTCCTTCGAACCTAGTTTAAAGCCCTTACAATGAGCCTGGACAGCTCACATGCAAGAATTCTTTTCCTCCTGTGAAACAGAATAATGCAGTCCATGTCTCACACAGCCCGTGCACTGTGAAGTTCCCCATATTCCCCATATAAAGTTACCTTCTGTGGCCTAGGGTTCTGCCAGTTTCTGTTCTACACTGTAAATGTCAAGAATTCATAGAGGCAAATCATGTTTAGATAGAATCATAGAATGTTAGGGGTTGGAAGGGACCTAGAAATATCATCTAGTCCAACACCCCTGCCAGAGCAGGATCACCTAGACCAAGTCACCCAGGAACACATCCAGGCGGGTCTTAAGTATCTCCAGAGATGGAGACTCCACAACCTCCCTGGGCAGCCCATTCCAGAGCTCTGTCACCCTCACTGAGAAAAAGTTCTTCCATGTGTTTACCCTGAACCTCTTGTTCTCCAACTTACTCCCATTGCCTCTTGTCCTGTCATTGGATGACATTGAGAAGAGAATGGCTCCATCCTCCCTAAACTCACCTTTAACATATTGATAGACATTGATGAGGTTCCCCCCCTCAGTCTCCTCTTCTCCAGGCTAAATAGCTCCAGCTCTCTCAGCCTCTCCTCCAGGTCCCTTTGGATGACATCCCATCCCTCCATACTTTCAACAGCACCACTCAGCTTGGTGTCATCTGCAAACTTGCTGATGGTGCTCTCAATCCCATTGTGAGTATCATTAAAGAAGATATTAAACAATATAGGTCCCAGTACACACCCCTGAGGACGCCACTTGTCACTGTTCTCCATCTGGACATCGAGCCATTGACCACCACCCTCTGGATGTGACCATCCAGCCAATTCCTTATCCACTGTACAGTCCACCCATATCTCTCCAACTTGATAATGTGATTTTAGGATTTGGCGATAAAGTTTCAAGGTGTAGTCAGGCTTTGACTTCTGAAGTGACCTGCTTTTGGGTCCGTGGGGGTGATATATTGGTTATTTCCATTTTACACTAAAAGAAAAAGTGACCTGTGGCTCCCTGTAAGTGTCCATGAAACACACAACAGGTAGACAAGTAGCTGCACCCAGCCATCTGAAGCTTCTCCGTCTATGAATTGTTTCTTCAGTGAAACTGGGAATGAACACATCAGCACACAGTTTTGAAGGTCATTAGTTTCATCCAGTAGAATTAACTCTTAAGTCAAATATATTTTCACTACTGTATTCACTTCTAAAGTAAATTGTCTTTTCGACCTTGTTATTTGACAAGTTTTCTACACAAATTCCAAGAATTAGTTACCACTTCATTGGGCACCAGCCATTTGCAGTTATGGACTTTGGCAGCTCCGACATCTATGGACACTTTTTTTTTCAGCAAGTCACTAATTTTGCCAGATTTTCAATATTCAGATTTATTTTTTTTTCTTCCATTCTAAAGGCATAAATCTGTCCTACAGATGAAAATGAAAACTTTTGAATATCTTTTCTAAGTGTAGCCCCAATTCTGTATCATGTATTCAAACTTCTGAAATGAACAGACATATTGCCTGAGTGAAAAGTGCCAAAAAAAGAGCATCCTTTCACTGGAACTGTCAGGGGTTTGGATGCACGTGCGCTTCGCTGGATCCAGAACTGGCTGGATGGCCGGGCCCAGCGAGTGGTGGTGAATGGAGCTGGATCCAGTTGG